>CAUYLG010021411.1:0-92146 GCA_963573385.1 Cacajao melanocephalus | reverse complement strand
TTCACCTAGACACACGTCTGGGACAGCCAGGCTCAGGAGTCCCTTCTTTTTTTTTGAGATGGAGTCTTGCTCTGTCAACTAGGCTGGAGTATAGTGGCACAATCTCGGCTCACTGCAACATCTGCATCCCAGGTTCAAGCGATTCTCCTGCCTCAGCCTCCCCAGTAGCTGGTATTACAGGCATGTGCCACCATGCCTGGCTAGTTTTTGTATTTTTAGTAGGACACGGTTTCAGTATGTTGGCCAGGCTGGTCACAAACTCCTGACCTCAGCTGATCCACTGTATTGACTCCCAAAGTGATGGGATTGCAAGCATGAGCCATCTTGCCTGGCCCCCTTTGTTCTTTCTAAGAACCAGCAGTCAGCTGGTGCTCACCTTTCTGGAATCCTAGGGTCACAGAATATTTGCATTTGAAACAATCTCACAGGTTATTTCACCCAATCTCTCACCAGAAACAAGAATTTATTTCATGCAAACACCAGGAGTGAGTTTTTTAGGGGATTGGGGGAGGTGAGATAAAAGAACCTAGAAGTACAGAAATAGGAAGGCAGAGGTTTAGCCAAGGCCTGGCACAGCTGGATTTGTGGGATGCTGGTCGTGACAGGAGCCCAAACATTGGCTTTGGTGGGAAGAAACTGAGAAGGAATTGACAGGGCTTGGAGTGTCCCCACCCTGCTCAGCATCTGCAAAGAAACTGGGAAATCTAGTCAGTCACCCCAGTGTTTCTAAATGACCAGATGTTGAATGCCAGATTTTTGAAAGTTCAGGGTCTTTTTGGAGGACAAAGTGGAGAGCAAGTAAACAATGAAAATAGGAAGAAAAGAGAAAAAACAAGATATAGACCAACGTTGATTATTGAATTAATGAATGCATTTATAGAGTCCTACTGGATGAAAAGCCTGGATATACAAAGACTACTCAAACAGAAATATTCCCCTCGAGGGGCAGCATAATGTATGGGAAGAGTAAAGGCACTGGAACAAGGTTCAAACTAGACTCACTACTTAGCCCTGAAACATGAGAAATGCCTTAATTTCACTAAGCCTCAGATTGCTCATCCTGCAAATGGTGTAATTAGTAAATACCTTTCTGGTGGTGATGAAGACTAAATTAGAGAATGTATACAAAGTATCTAGTACACTGTCTGCACTTACAAGTATTGAACAATTGTGACAATCCCAATAATTCCTTCCTAACTGTCCAGATGCAAGTGACATCATTAGTAGTTAGTTAAAGCTGGTTTTGGTTTTCCAAGGACCAAGTGGCCTTGACTCCTGAATACTGGAACCCAGGAATATGTTCACCATACTTTTTTCAACTGATAAAAACTCACACAGTCCAGGAGGGATGGCATTGTTTGTTAGATCCTTGAAGTTCTCATTAGTCCTTATCCAGAGCCTTATCAAATAATCTTGAGTCATGCCATATGGAGACAGAAACAGCAAAATTATCTGTCCCTCTGAAGAATAAATCCAGGTTAAGAAAACTGTTTTGGTAATTTTGTTTTATTATTATTATTTTTAATTGCATTTTAGGTTTTGGGGTACATGTGAAGAACATGCAAGATTGTTGCATAAGTACACACATGGCAGTGTGATTTGCTGCCTTCCTCCCCATCACCTATATCTGACATTTCTCCCCATGCTATCTCTCCCCAACTCCCCACCCCCTGCTGTCCCTCCCCTATTTTCCCCCGACCGACACCAGTGTGTGATGCTCCCCTCCCTGTGTCCATGTGTTCTCATTGTTCAACGCCCACCTATGAGTGAGAACATGCACTTATATTAATACAGATTGTCTGGGACACCACTTTAATTAGAAGCTTTAAAAGCATATGCATGTCTCAGTATTTAATTTTAAAATTATTACATAATTACATACTCATTTGAATTAGAAAAATTACAAATGCAGCTATATATTATTTTCTACTATGTATTTTCAAAATGAGAGGGTAAATCAGGCCCTCTCCCATCCCTAATAATTCAAAGTTAAAATTAAAGATATAAGAAAATATGGTGAAAGTTAACCAGCTTCACTTCAGAGGAAAGGCATGTTGTGAAGGTCACAGTTAGAAAACTCCCTGTTGTCAATAAGTATCCAAACACAATTTTGAACCAGCAGGATTATTTTAGGGAAGTTGCATATAGAAATTGCCTGGAGAAGAGAGAGATGTTAGGTGGAAAAAGCTGTCTTAACTCAAGTCAGGTCACAGTGAATATTGTTTTATGGCAAATATTATATTTTCCTTCTTACAGAGTTTTTCAATAACAGAAGATGAGGATTTAGAGGGCTAGAATTCTAGCTTCCCTTAAGTTTAATCTCATTTTGCTCCACAAAAGTGCTTTTTATTTGACAAAGCAGATGAGAAAATAAGCTCGGGTGAATATAGTCAAATAACTGGCTATTTTTATAGAAGGAAAGTTCAGTTTGATATACTCCTGAATGAATGATGTTTTTAAAGACACCCAACCCGGAGTCTTATAAACAATGAAAATCATACTGTATATAAATGAACAATATTTACATTTTACAGATCTAAGAAGCAACTTATACAGTATGGTGCAGCTTCCCTTATTTATTCAAAAACTGAGGCTTCCATTTCAACTCAATTGCTTGGTACTTGGAATTCAGTGAATGCACCATGAGAAATCTCAATGAGCACACTGACATTACTAAATGAGATAAACAATTTCATTGCAAGAGTATCAAAGAATATTCTGGCACTGAATGTTACTGAAGTCCATCCGTTTTTTAAAAACTTTATATTGATAACTCTTTTTAAAAAGACATGTCTCTGGCAATTTTGTTAGACTTTAACAAAATTAATTGTTCACATGGGTAGAAGTTACAGAGATATATCGATTGAGTATGTTCTAAGGTTTTTTGAATGACTACTGCTAAGATTCTTATTTTTTGATCATTGTGTTATTATTTTATTCTTGGCATGGTTCTAGCACTCTTTATTTCCTGGGTTTGACTAATTTTATTGTCAGAGCCTGGGAACATGAAGAGGAATGCCAGAGAGGTGCTATGCTTACTATAAGGTATGTGTGTGTGTTTATTCATCAACTTCCTGGCTCATTCCCCAGCCATGCCTCTCACAACAGGAATTTGCAGTTACTACAGTCAGTTCTAAAGAGAACATTGCAATAACAGATGCTTCGGTAGCTGCATGTCTAAATAATAGTAATTATTTCACTTCAGCATTCTCTAATGTTATTTTGTTTTGAGAGCTAATGGCATTTCTACTTTTTTCCACAGTAAATATCAGTTTCACTAAATGATTAGGGTTGGGTCCAATACTTACAAGAGTATCGACTTCTATGTAAATTAGCAGAAAAGCCTTATAGATCATATTACATGTTTGATAGTTTACTGGAGTTTTTCTGATAGCCACCTTACTTTCAGTCAGACGGCATAAAGATTGGAGATACGGGGTTGGAGGTGGATTGAAAGAATACCTGGAGAGAAAAAGAGCTATATTCTTTCACACTAAAATAAGAAGTTGTGTCATAGTCACAATTCTAAAGAGTGACAGAAATAAAATGTAGCTTAAACAACTAGTTGGGGACTTATGTTCCTAGATTTAGTAGTTATACATTAGGTTTTATTACACACAACGTACTTTGAAAAGTACCAATAAAAACAAAACACAGGATAACTTACATTTTTGTCTATGGTTTCTATTTCATTATGCCTAGCAACTTTAAGAATACAGAAGCACACGTGTTAAAATGAAAAAATTAATATTATAGGGAACACTGAAATAGTTCTACTGTTTTGGAAAATCAAGTTCAGAGTATCAACTGTGGGAATTCAATAAAACTTTTGGCCTTCAATATAAGATAGACCATAAATCAATGAAGTTTAAATAGTTCTGCTCTCTTGAACACCTGCTTATCTGTCTTGAGAAAATTCTGTAGTGTTTTAACCGTCATTTTGTGACATTAAAAAGTAATGCTCACTATTGCAGTACTTGGAAAGGCTATTAAAGTTAAGGGTCTGTCAGCCATTCCATTATAAACCCTGATTTCCAGGAGTTTAATATAACCGAGACATTGCATGTAATAAACCTTAATGCAGGAATCTGAGACTTGGATCATTATTTTCTCTATTTAAGGACCGATTCCCCCACAAAGACTCTCTTTAGCTGTGGAAAATAGTTTTTGGGTAAGTTACAATTTTAAAAATTAACCGAATGGTATATTTTTCCTTTCTGTGGTATTTTACCTCTAATTGACAAGATAAGCCTGCACAAAGGAACGCTGTGCGTAAAATGGCTTTAAATAAAGTTACTCTATGTATTTGGAAAGGAGTCCCCCAGCAGAATTTCTTGCTGCTTCTCATAGTGAAGTACCTGTGGGCCCATAAATATGGCATATTAGTTTTCTATTTTGCTGTAACAAATTGCTACAAACTTAATGGCTTACAATACCATAAATTTGTTCTCTTAAGGCTGTGGAGGTCAGAAGTCTGAAATTAGTTTCACTGGACTAAAGTCAAGGTGTCAGCAGGGCTAGTTCCTTCTGGAAGTTCTGATGGAGAATGTTCATCTTTCTGAGTTTCCTCTAAAGCAGCCTCTGCTCCTTGGCTTGAGGCAAGGTCCCTTCTTCCATTTTTAGTGAGTATCACTCCAATGTCTCCTTCCATCAGAGGGTACAGGAGTGATCAGTATTTCTTAATGAAACAGGAGTTTCCTGATTATTCTTACAGGATGTGTGACAGGGATGTCGCTTACCTGTTTGGTTGCCCCACAGCTCAAATCCCAACCCCTTACAGGAGGGGGAGCATGCAGATGGGCAGGTGCAGGAACTGGGGTGAATGCTTTTGAGCTCTGTCCCCATGGCACTGCCTAGGGGTGGGTGTCTGCAACTCCCAAAGCCCAAGTGGGCATGTGTTAAAGTGTGTTCTTTTAGCTTTGCTGTCTGTAGACAGCTTATGCGCTCATGAGCTCAATGGACCGTCTGCCTTATCATAGGGGCAGGGAGCCACTGTGACAGCCTTCTGTATTCCGAGCTCTTGCCCAGTGTCCTGAAAGAATTGAATCCAACGTTGACTCAAAGGATGAGTGCAAGGTTTTAATGAGTGGTGGAGGTGGCTGTCAGTGAGACGGATGGGGAGCCGCAAAGGGGATGGAGTGGGAAAGTGATCTTCCCCTGGAGTGGGGCCGCCCAGCGCCAGGCTCTTCTCTGACTGCCCCAGCCAAACTCCACTTGGTGTCCGGACGTCCCTCCTCTTCTTTCTTTCTCTGCCACAACAATCTGCCATCACTGGTCTGCTGATCTGCTGGTCCGCTGGACCACTGATCTGCTTGCCTTCTCATTTCCTCGCTTGTGGGTCTTGTCTAGAGCTTGGGGTTTGGGGTTTACATGAGGGTAGAATGGGGGTGTGGTGGGCCAAAAGGCAACATTTGGGCACAAAAACAGAAATGCCTGTCCTCATTTAGGGCCAGGGGTTTTCAAAGGCTGAGGGTGGGGGCTTTGCTGGCAAACCACCCTCTTCTACTCAGTATTTTTTTTTTTTGTCCCTGTCCATATCATTATGTAGATAGTGTGAAAAATATCTTTAATTGTCTAGGATATGAAGTGTTAGGTGGTCCCAAGTTCCCAAGTGGTGATACTTGGATAGGATAACAAGAAAATTTTAGTTGGCATTTTGCTGGCTCTCAAAAGCTTTATATATGCCTCAAACTTGGGTATGGACTTTGATTTTCTTTAGTATTGTCAATCACAAGAAAAGTCTTCGGAGTGACTTTATAGTTTGAAATTAAGTTTAGCAAGATCCATCTTCTGGCAAATCTGAGTTTCAAATATCTGAGCTGCACATAAAAATGAGTGCTTTGGGCTTGCCCAGAACTAGGGGGAAAGGAGTCTGTTTTGGAGAAATGAAGAGGAAGAAAGATGTGGAGAAGTAGTTTTGTTTCTTGTTCACTGATGATCTCTGCTGTGGGACAGGCTAAGATGTGATGCTCAGTAGCCTCACTGGTTGGCGTCACCATGCACTCCTCCAAAAGGAGACAGTTCTTTCGTCATGGGTGCTGGGTATCCTGTGGTTATTAGATTTGTGGTGGGAGGTTGGTGGAGGTAAGAATTCCTGACGAATTGTATTCCTTTCTCCTTGTCTGTTACAGGATATGTTTCTAAAGAAATCATATCGTAAATAATATTTTTGAAAAGTAGCTTAGGATCCCAAATCAGCTTGCCAACATAGCTTTATTAATCCCTGATGGAGCCAAGATATTTGTTTTAAGGAATGAAATGTAAGAAGTGTAAAAACAGAAGAAAGAATAAGAAACGGTAATGGGCGAGTGGACCAATTCAAAAGAGATGTATGTATTAAATTAATTTCTACTTTATAATTATTTAAATGAGGTTTCATTTTTTTTTTTTTTGAAGCTACTGAGAAAGTAACTATTCTGTAGGCCCTTGTTTCTCTGAGTATTTTCTAAGTGATGACTAACTAATCAAAGAAGCTTTTTGAGGGCCACCTGGTAGAAATGAGATGTCTTTATGTCGTTGTGTCCGAAGTCTGAAGACTACTTTTGGGCTCAGTGCTTCACTAGAAGGACTCACAGGATTCAGGCTGTTGTACTCACAGTTGTGGTTCATTATAGTGAAAGGATACAGATCAAAATCTGCAAAGGGAAAAGCACATGGGCAAAGTCCAGAAGAAAGCAGGCATAAGGTTCCTGGTGTCCCCTCACAGTAGAATCACATGGAGATACACTTAATTCTCCCAAAAATGTTGTGTGATGGCATGTGTAAAGTATTGCAAACCAGGGAAGCTCACCTGAACCCTGGTGTTCAGGTATCTTGTTAAGGGTCAGTCACATACGCATGCAACACTTGTGTGATTAATCTGAGCCACTCAGTCTCCTGTCCTACAAAAAGTCAAACTGATACATGTGTCTTAGGGCCTCAGGCACATGAAAACATACATTTACTACATGTCACATTTTAGCAGAAACGATCGGGTCAAACTGATACAACCTGCTCCAAGGCCTCAGGCATATAAAAACACTCTATTAGGCAGGATGTTCCAAAGGCTCAAAGGTCATGTTTAGAAGCTGGTTAGGGGCCAGCCCTCTTGAAGACAGATCTTTATTTGGAATGTGCAGGGCTTAAGCAATGTAGGCTGCAGAGTTGCTTACTGTTGAGTGCCCTTGGTGTTACAATTCAACTGAGGCAGCAAAAACAATGATATTTATAGCACAGAACCTTTTGCTAAAGCCTTCCAATTGAGATGATCAAAAGGGAGTATAAGTAAAGCTGTAATTGTGCTTTTTCAAATACTGAAAATGGATGATCTCTTGTGTTGGATTTGCCTTGATGTCAGAGCTGAGAGAAAGGACTCCATTACAGAGTAAGCACAGATATTGATTGGCATTTTTCTCATGCCTATATTCTACATGCTCAGAGTGGATAAACATGTGACAAGACATCCCCAAACATTCTTTAAACCAAAGATACCTTCGCTAATTTTCCTGCTTTTTAGGCCAGTGGTTCTCAGTCTTGATTGTATGTTATAATCACTTTAGAGGTTTCTGAAATACCAATAGCTGGGAAACATCTTTAGAAAACGTGGCTTAACTCCCCAGGATATAACTTGAGAACTGATATTTAAAAGTTTTTCTTAGATTATTTTCAATGTACAGAGGCTGAAGACCATACAGTTGATCAGAAGGGAATAGAATTAGGGGAATACTGGTCTGGTCTTCACTAAGCCAGTGGTTCTCCACTCTCCCTGAATGTTCGACTTACCTGGGGAAGGGGTTTGGCTTGTAAAAATATGTATTCCTATGCTGTACTCCCAGAGATTCTTGTCTAGTTGGTCTAGATGAATCCTGGGCATTTTAAATTCTAATATACAGTCAGGGTTGAGAATGACTGGTCTAAACAATTCATGTTCCTGTGGTCTCTCTCTCTCTGTTTTGTGCTCACTTGAACAGCATATTATCCAATTAAATTATAGGAAGCAGGTTACCATCTTTAGGAATCTCATAGAGCAAGCAGTGTACACTGATATGGTTTGGCTCTGTGTCCCCACCCAAATCTCATGTCCAGCTGTAATCTTGAGTGTTGGAGATGGGGCCTGGTTGGAGGTGACTGGCTCATGAACAGCAGACTTCCCTTTTGCTGTTCCTGTGATAGCGAGTGAGTTCTCATGAGATCTGATTGTTTAAAAGTGTGTAGCACCTTCCCCTTCTCTCTCTTCCTTTTTCTCAGGCTATATAAGACATGCCTTCTTCCCCTTCACCTTCTGCCATGATTGTAAGTTTCCTGCAGCCTCCCCAGCCATGCTTCCTACATAGCCACAGAACTGTGAGTCAATTAAACCTCTTTTCTTTATAAATTACCCCAACTTAGGTATGTCTTTATTGCGGTATGAGAACAAACTAATACATATACATTAGGTACATGTGGTCTCTGTGTAGGTGGTATTTCAGCTGCAATATGAAAGATAAGATGAAGCCAGTTATGGACAGATTTAGGAGAAGGGCACACCATGCAGAAGGAATGGCAGGTGCAAAGGTGAGAGATTGTTACGTGATGAATAGAAAGGGGGACATTATAGTTGAAGTGTGGCAAGTGAGAAGAAGAAGTGGTACAAGTTGAAATTGGAAAGAAAATCAGGAGCTCGATCATGCAAGGCCCTGTAGGTTATTTTAAGGAGTTCAGAATTTATTCTTAGGTTAATGGGAAGTATTGAAAAGTTTAGGGCTTGTAGGAACATGATATGCATTTTAAAAAGATCTTTCTGTCTGCAAGGTGGAGAGCAGATAAAGGGCAAGAATGAAAGCAAAAAGGCAAGTTAGAGCCATGGTAATGGTCTGAGCAGGAAGAAAGAAGGTTTGGACCTGATGGGGACAGTGGGGGTGGAAGGAAAGGAACCAGTTCAAGATAGATTCTGGAAATAGAAGTGACAGAACTGAAAGATATAATGACCATGGGGGGGTCTATCCAATGGGAAGAATTTAGGATGCTGAAGCAGTTTTAGGCATTATGATGCCATTTACTGAACTGGAGAAAACTGGGGGATGATAGAGGTTGGGGCAAAGGAATCAAGAGTTTTTAACATGTTTAAAATTAAGACACCTACCAGGTATTCAAGTAGAAATGTAAAGTTTGCAATTGCACATAAATGTATCTGGAGGGGAAAGGTTTGGACTGAAGATAAAATTTGGGCATTATTAGTATACTGGTGACATTTAAGATATTGAATTGAACGATACTTGCTAGGGAGAATATAGCCAGGAAAGGTTGGGTATAATGGAGACACAGCAGTGATCATTGGTTTCAGCGACTAGAGCAGTGTGGGTGAGTGAATAGGAGGTGAGGTTAGATAGCATGCTTAGAAAAGCTTTTGAAAATTGACTCTGAAGGGAAATACAAAAATGGAGCAGTTGCCAGAGGGCCAGTTGGAGTCAGTGGAGGATTTTTGAAAGGGGGAGATACAGGAGCATATTTGATGGAGATGATCCTGTGTATGGTACGAGAGGTTAATCATAGAGGAGGAAAGCTAGAGAAAATTCCTAGGGAAGGTGAAAGAGGAGGGGTCCCAGGGCACAAGTGGAAGGGCTTGGTTTTGATAGGCAAATTTTCCATTTTATCAAAATGGAATATGGGAACATTCTATTGTAATACCTCACTTAAGTCAGATAGCCTGTATGTTTTCTGCCTTCTTAATGCTTGTAAAAATATTTCATACTTTCTGCCGAAGTTAGTCATAGATTGGCTCTAGGTCCAAACTATTCTTCTTACAATCAATTGAACAACTTTTTGAATTCCTAGTCCAGAATTATTCTGTTTTATTTTTTCTCTTTTCTAAATGGAAAATTCTGGTTAAGTGCTCCTAGTTATAGTTACCTTGTCTTTTCTTGGCTGATTTTAACCTGTTTGCTTCAAAATGTATCATCTTTTTTGCCTGATGGATTTTCCAGATCTCTCTCTCTCCTTTTTTAAATTGCTCAACCATCATTATCACCTAGTACTTTCCTTTCCGTTCTCTGGAAATCATGTACCTAAGCTCTCAGCTCTGAAGTGCCTGTTTAACTTGTTATTAATATAATCATTTTCTCTGAATACTTTGATTTCTCTGACCCATATCAAAACTGCCCTACTGTCATCGCTATCTAATTTTTCTCAGCTATTTGATTTAACTGATTCCACCAACAGATATTCGTTGAGTGCCTTCTGTGTGCCAGACACTGTGTCAGGTGATACATCGTGTTTACATTTATCATAACAACAACTCCTGACTTCCTTTTAACACAGTTGTTTATCTTTGTCTTTACTCTCTCCCTGCCACGGTTTGACTTGATTACTTGAATCCTAGAGTATGATACTTCCTATATTTTGTTTAGTTTTTTAACTTGTTTCAGGCATTGGGATAAACCTGATCCTGGTTACTCTATCGTGGTCAAAAGCAGAAGTCTCAGATTATGTTTTAAAACATGTAAATACTTCCAATTGAAAGGTTGTTCCATACGAGACATTGTCTTATTTAGCGTTTACCACAACTTATACTTTTCCATAATTTATACTCCTTCACCAATCTTCTAATAATTGCATATGATGGGACATTATGTAGAAAGGTTCTCTTTGTTTTTCGTTTTCATCACCCAGGGTTCAAGGGAGACAGACCGAATAAGTAACCATTTCATGGCAAAAGGATTTTCCTCTTCACCATCCTTTATCCTCATGGCTTCTCCTTTGTCTCATCTGTTCTGGTGATTTATTGACTTGAAACACAAGAATGTAAAGAGCCAATTGAGCCACATCTGTGTGAACAGAAGTACTGCTCACAGCTCTGTCATTGAACATGGAGAAAAAAATACGTAGAATTCTAAGAATATATGTATCAGGCATGTGAATTGTAATGTCTCAGTTTAGTAAAGAAAGTAAGTGGATTAAACTTTTTTCCCCTAAAAAGCCCTCAAATGGAAGACCCTCTGCTCTAACTTGAAATTGGCTTGTTTTGGTGGGTAATTCAATTCCTCTGGCTTATGTTATTATTACAGGATTGGTTCGTGTGTTACAGTGTAAGCCTAAGGGGTTATGTATGTGATTGTACCATTATGTCATGACTTTAGAGCTGTTTGAAGTTCAGTGCTTATTTTATTAGAAAAATATCTGGGTTTTTGGGAAAGAGCCAGCATTTCTCAAGTTTCATGTGTTGTTAGTAATGGATGCATTTTCTCCCTTGTAAATATAAGCAGCATAGATTTTATTGGTATTCACCAAATTTTCAATCCAGAAAGCCCTAGATTCAGCACAGATGTCTGGTTCTGGTTCTTATCAATTGTCACGGGACTATAGCTAGTGACACTGCATCAGTGCTAACTATGAGCCTTTAATACCTCGATCTAAAAGGAAACTTAGTACTACAGTCTAAAAGTCTTACAGCTACTGCATCTGGCACTCTTTGAGTCCTGTGGGCTTTTCCTTCTCTTCTCGAGGGAATTTGGCACTGAAATAGTTTCCATGCCATGCAAGACAGAAAAACACATCATCGTGGATCAAAACAACCTGCTTTCTTTTTTCAAGGATTGTTTTTAATCACTAACATCTGTCAGCAACATGAAACTTGCAGGATTTATAAAAAGCATTTCCTTAAGGACTGTTGTGTGTGATTACTTCTCATTGGTCTGACATAATTTAACCTAGACATCTTTCTGCATTTACTTACTTTTAAGTTTCAATATATTGTTTACAGGCTATTTTTGGAGCCACTGTCAGGAAATTGCCCATATGTAATGCATTGCTCAGGAAGACCATGTGTTTTCAGTGATGAATCAAACAAAACTGTGCAACTGATGCTAATGGAGAAGAATCTTTCTCCTCTCTCTCTGTTTCTCCCTATCTCTCCTTCTCTCTCTCTTTCCTTGTATTCTGAGCCAGGGAGACAGCTGTTTTCTCCCACACAGTGGAGGAGAGGATGAATACTAAGCTGTGGTGTCTGGCTGCCTGTCAGAACAATAGTAAACTGCACACCTGTCGGCTCTTGGCAAGCAGGGATGGTAAAATGACTAACATTGTTTTCCTAGCTTTTTCTTCTTGACAAGCACACCACTGGCTACTTTTCTTTCTCATTCAGTTCACAAAGGCTTAGATCTCTCCCTAGAGGCACCAAGGGAATTAAGCAGTTTTACTACTGCTTCTAATAAACAGCTTCCTTTAGAGAAGGTGGATTTTCTTGTGGGACATGGTTTATTGCCATCTCTCCACTCTTTTTCCCACACTAGCCCCCTTCACCCTCCCAGGAGCACTGCCACAAGAGTTCTTTCTCCCTTTCTCATGGCTGCTTTGCATCTGTAAGCATTTTTCTTCTGTAGCCACTCTGGTTTCCTAGAGGCAATCCAAAAGCCCCTTTAGCTAATGGCTCATTTAGCGATCAATTTGTCAAATAATGTTCACAGATGTTTTTCTGATGGAGCAGCATGCAGTGCAGGTAATGACTGAGTGAGTGATCACTTGTGATAGGTGGCAGGATCAAGCCACTGCCTTGCCAGGCAACTTAGAGGTTGGGGTTACTGGTGAAGCGGACAAGCTCCTTTTTATTTTTAAAACATTAAAACAGCTCTATGATTCTATTTCAATTGAGTCATGGACTGGCGGCTTAAGTAGTTCCTTATATCCACATTGGAAGAGTCATACTGGCATGATACATATAGGGAAGTAAAAGCTGTATCTACCTTAACTCTGTGCTTCCTGGTTTTTGTGCTTTGACCATAATGCTGGGGCTGGGTGTATTTAAAAAAAGCATAAAAATATTACATATGTAGAACATCATAGTGGCCTGAAACTGTCTTGATACTTGTTGACACTTTCTAACCTCAAACATAACTAAGAGTCAGTCTAAAAAAACTTCTACAACAAACATGGAAAACTTTGTAACCATTAATCTGGAATGATCTGTCGAAGTTCTAAAAGAATGGAATCCAACTGAACTTTAAGTACCTAAGCCAGGACAGGACTGCTGAGCTGAGCAGGCTAAGATTCCCACAGCAGTACTAGCTATGCTTTCTTTCATGGTCCTAAATTGTTTCCATTAGCCTGAAAAGGGTTATAAAACCTACAATCAATTTAGTTTCTGGGGCATTGTGTTTTGAATACCGTTTAATAGGGTGTGACAAAAACACATAATTTCTCCACATGTTCTTACATTGCAAGCAGATCTTATGTGGTGCTCGGCAGTGCACCAAATAATGTGAACAGTACCAGAAGCTTTGGAATTGAAAATAAAGGAACAGCAACAGACAGCTAGAATGTTTAGGGTATGAGGAGAATTTAAAATTTACTAGTTGAACACAAAGCGGTAACTAAAATCTTTATCCTCTGCTTTCAACTCCGCTTGGCATTAGCCAGAGATAAACAAATTTAATTACTTCATACATGAAAAGTAAAATCATGTTTCAGAATGGAAAAGATGGGCTTGAACACAGATGGACAGAATACATTTAATAAGAACATTAATAAGAAGAGATGGGTTGAATCTGATCTGCAGCTGTGGGTGTTATAGGATAAGGATTTCTGTTCTTTTTTTGTGAGCAGAAATTGAACTGCTCTTCCAACTTGATGCCCAGAATCTTCTCTTTTTTTTTTTTGTCCTCAAATGAGCAGGCTCATTTATTTTAATGAGAGTGTTTGACTAAGGAGAGAAACCAGCTCAGCTCTGCAACTACTCTTAATCCATTTAGGCACTGTCTGAATTTCTCTCTTTTACGGTTATGTTGTCTCCTAACACTGCATTGGGTTACTAAGAAATAAGATCTGCTGGTGCTTGTTAAAATCGCTAAATTTGCATACTCTGGAAATTTCATTATTTGGCATACTTGTGATGTAGGTATTTTCGGTGACTTACAGAACACAGGAACACAGATTGCTCAGCTGTAATAGACAACAGGCTGAAACATGTGAGCCAGATAGTTGTCAGAATGTTTCTCAGATTCACTAGCCTGTAGTACACTGTTCAGATCAGAGCAGGCATAATATACCCTGCTTTTGGCCTGTTTTATGGGAATGTAGAGATATTAAAGTCATTGGTGAGAAACAGCTGGAGTACCGTCTCTCTGCTTGGATTCCCGTGCAGGATACCAGGATGTTGGAAGCTTTTATGAACTTCATATTTAAATTTTCACTTGGAAATTTAACTAGGATGTGTGAAGAATATTTCTGGGCAAACTGATCTACCATTAGTTGAACTTTTTTTTTGAATATGATGTTAGCACTTTACAGATATTTCTCAAAGCAGGTCTCTGAATTAGGTATTATTGTCCCTATTTTATAAGAGACGAATTTAAAGTTTAAAGAGATTAAATCTTGCTGACACAGGCTGGGGTATGAACTGAAATTTTACTCCAAAATTCATACTCTTATAGCTTTTAATTTTAAAAAAGTTGTAAAAAATTTCAAACAATCCAGGCATTTCAAAGAAAATCAATCCTCTATAATAATACTAATAATATTTTGGTGAACATGTTTTCAGACATCACACCATTCATATATATACAGACATACCTCATTTCATTTCCCTTCACTTTGTTGTGCTCCACAGATAGTGTGTTTTCTTACAAATTGAAGATTTGTGGCAATCTTGTGTCAAGCAAGCACATCGGTGCGACTTTTCCAATGACATGTGCACTTTATGTCTCTTTGTCACATTTTGGTAACTCTTGTGCTATTTCAGACATTTCATTATTATTTTATGTGTTGTGGTGATCTGTGATCAGGAATCTTCAGTGTTACTATTGCAACTGTTTTGGTGCATCACAAACTACACTCATATAAGATGGTGAACCTAACTGATAAATGTTGTGTGTTCTGACTGCTCTACTGAGCAGCGATTCCCCCATCTCTCTCCCTCTCCTTGGGCCACCCTATTCCCTGAGTCACAACATGAGGCTAATTAATAGACCTACAATGGCCTCTAAGTGTTCGAGTGAAAAGAGTCCTATGTCTCTCACTTTAAATGGAAAGTTAGAAATGATTAAGCCTGATTAAATGAGGAAGGCATTTTGACAGCTGAGGTAGACAAAAACTTAGGCCTCTTGTGCCAAACAGTCAAGTTGGGAATGCAAATAAAAAGTTCTTGAAGGAAATTAAAAGTGCTACTCCAGTGAACACACAAATGATAAGAAAGTGAAACAGCCTTATTGCTGATATAGGGAACGTTTGCGTGGTCTGAATACATCAAACCAGCCACATTATTTCCTTAGGCTAAAGCCTAATCCACAGCAAGGCCCTCTCTTTAGTTCTCTGAAGGCTGAGAGAAGTGAGGAAGCTTCAGAAGAAAATTTTGAAACTAGCAGAGGTTGGTTCATGAGGTTTAAGGAAAGAAGCTGTCTCTGTAACATAAAAGTGTAGGGTAAAGCAGCAAATGCTGATGTAAAAGCTGCAGCAAGTTATCCAGATGATCTAGCTAGATCATTAATGAAAGTGACTCCACTAAACAACAGATTTTCAATGTAGACAAACAGCCTTCTATTGGAAGAAGAGGCCGTCTAGTACTTTCATGGTTACAGAGGCGTGGCCCATGCCTGGCCTGAAAGCTTCAAAGGATGGGCCAAGTTTCTTGTTAGGGGCAAATGCAGCTGGTGACTTAAAATTGAAGCCAATGCTCATTTACCATTCCAAAAATGCTAAGGCCTTTAAGAATTGTCCTAAATCTACGCTGCCTGTTCTCTGTAAGTGGAACACAAAGCCTGTATAACAGCACATCTGTTTACATCATGGTTTCCTGAATATTTTAAGCCTACTGTTGAGATCTACTGCTGAGTAAAAAAGTTACTTTCAAAATATTACTGCTCAGTGATAATACACTTAGTCACTCAAGAGCTCTGATAGAATGTACTAAGAGATGCATGTTGTTTTCATTCCTGTTAACACAACATCCATTTTGTAGCCCATGAATCAAGTAGTAATACTAACTTTCAAGTCTTATTATTTAAGAAATACATTTCTTCTGATGGATCTTGGTAAAGTAAATTGAAGGCCTTCTGGAAATGATTCACCATTCCAGATGCAATTAAGAACATTCCGAATTCATGGGAAGAGGTAAAATAGCAACATAAACAGGAAATTTAGAAAATATTGATTCCAATACTCATGGATGACTTTCAAGTGTTCAAGACTTCAGTGGAGGAAGTACCTGCAGATATGGTGGAAATAGCATGAGAACTAGAGTGAGAAGTGGAACATGAAGATGTGACTGATTTACTTTGATAAACCTTTAATGGATGAGAAGTTGCTTTTTACAGATGAGCAAAGCAAGCTTTTTTTCTTTTGAGATGGAATCTACTTCTGGTAAAGATTCTGTGAACATTTAAAAAAATGACAGTAAAGTGTTTAAAAGTTTGCATAGACTTAGTTGATAAAGTAGCAGCAGACTTTAAGAGAACTGACTCCAACTTTGAAAGAAATTGTCTTGTGGGTAAAATGCTATCAAACAGTAACAGATGCTACAGAGAAATCATTCACGAAAGAGTCAATGGATGTGGCAAACTTTCCTGTTGTCTTATGTTAAGAAGTTGCCACAGGCACCCATCCTTTAGCAACAACCACCCTGATCAGCCAGCAGCCATCCACATTGAGGCAAGACCCTTCACCAGCAAAAGATTACAGCTTGCTGAAGGCTAAGATGATTGTTAGTATTTTTTGTAACAATAGAGTACTTCACATTTAATAGACTATAATATACTATATACATCACTTTTATATGGACTAGGAGACCAAAACAATTGTGTGACATGCTTTATTGTGATATTTGCTTTATTGTGGTGATCTGGAACTGAACCCACAATATCTCCAAGGTATGCCTGTAATCATAACCAAAATCTCCTAAGACTGGGTGATGCATGTGTGTGTGTGTTGGGTGTGTGTTGGGTGGAGGGTTTGAAATGCAGCTACACCTTCAACTTTCTCTCTAATAATTATGAGAAAGCTTCCAAAATGACATATATCGTTTCTGCCAATTTGAAAATGGCTTAATAAAAGTCAACACTGTAAACCATATTTATTTAGGCTCATGGGAGATTATGTATTTTTGCAGGGTGACTTATGGCCTGAAAGAGTTCATTATCCTTCCAAAATTAAAATGTAATGGCCTGGAACCAAACATATAATATCTCTGAGACATGCCTGTACCTATACTACAAGTCTGAAATTTCATATAAATGAGACCTTAATAAGCCTGCCTTATAACTTACTTTTTCAAGAAATAAAATGTTAGATATTTTTTCCATAAATATCTATGCCACCATTAAAAAAGTGTACAATTGCAATGTCTATATCACCCAATTCTATTCAACTAATCCCATATGGATAGACATATAAGTTGCTTCCAGGTCTCACTGATACAAATAATGCTTTAATTATCTTTTTTATGCATACCCTTTCCCTTTTTCAGTTATACTATAATCTTTTTTTTTTTTTAAATAGAATTACTATTACTGGGTTAAAGACTACATGCATTTAGATGTTGAGGTGGAATATAAGTAATGAAGATCACAGGTTCTGGAATTAGTCAGGCTGGGTTTGAATTTCAATTCCTCCACTTCATTAGTGTTAATTTAGTAAAGTTTCTTAACTCTTCATCTCAGTTTCTTTAATTTAAAAAATAGGGATATAAAACTAATATCATGAGTTTATTGTGAAGACAAAATGAGACGATGACTGTGGAGCACTTCGGTAATTTTCAGGGTTTGAAGCATAGTAAATAATCATAAGGGTTAGCTATTATTATTGTTGCTGAATATATTTTGCAAAAGTATTTTCTAGAAAGGATTTACCAATTTATATTTCCATCAAAAATTTGAAACTGCCTATTACACATACCTTTTTTTCACTGGGTTTATTTAACAGTTTAAATCTTTGCCAAGCTAATATCTGTTCTTCTCTGTTCCCCCCCAAAAAAGACAAATGGCTTTATTTTCATTTATCTTACTATTACTGAGCTTCAGTATCTCTAAAAATGTTTCTTGGCCATTTTTTTAAAATTTACACATTTATGGTTACTTTATAAGTTAGATTATTCTTATTCTTTCTTCTGTTTCTCTCTTCCTTTTTAAACTTTTATTATTATTATTTTTTGAGGCAGAGTCTTGCTCTGTTGCCCAGGCTGGAGTGCAGTGGTACAATCTTGGCTCATTGCAACCTCTGCCTCCCAGGCTCAAGAGATTCTCCTACCTCAGCCTCCTAAGTAGCTGGGATTACAGGCATGTGCCACCATGCCTGATTAATCTTCTTATTTTTACTACAGACGAGGTTTTGTTATTTTGGTCAGGCTGGTCTCAAACTCCTGACCACAGATGATCTGCCTGCCTTGGCCTCCCAAAATGCTGGGATTACAGGCGTGAGCCACCATGCCCAGCCCTTTTGTTCCTTTTTAAAACAATTTTTTATTGATTTACAAAATCCTGCAAATATTTCCCCCATTTTTATGTATTTCAGTATTTTTATCTATTTTTTTGTTTTTTATGCTGTTTAGAACTTTGAAATTTTTATAGAATTGAATTGATTGTTGTTTTGTAAAAGTTCTGCTTTCCACTTAATCTTTAGTGAGGGCTTTTCACATGTGATTTATGATAATAACCACATTTTATTTCAATATTTTCAATGATTTCATTTTATTTAAAGCATTTCTAAATCTGTAATAATTCTTGTAATAAAATCCTTCAAATTAAAAAAATAGCTGAGTAAATTTTTTGTAGTTTTTTTTCTTCATTGATATAGTGTGGTGGAAATAATTTATTCTTTATCATTAAATGTGGTGTTACCTGTGTGTTTTGCAAATGATATTTATCAGGTTGAGGAATGTCCCTCCAATTTCTGTTCCCTGTGCATTTTATCACAGTGCTGATAAAGATGTTGAATCTTGTTAGATGTCTTTTCTGAGAAAATAATATAGTTTTTCTATTTTATTTTCTTAATGTAATGAATTATATTGATTGATTTTTTTAAAGGTTAAGCTAGTGTTGCATTCCTGGGATAAATCTCACTAGCTCATGTTGTATTACCCTTTTCACATACTGCTGAATTCAGTTTGCTAGCATTAAGAATTTTTATGTCTATGTTCATGAGGTATTTTGATAGGGAGTTCCTTTACTTGAAATGTCTTTGATTTTGGTATCAAGCTAATGCTGACATCATAATAATTGGTAAATATATTCTTACCTTAGTTGTTTGAAAGACTGTATAAGATTGTATTATTTCTTCCTTAAATATTTCATAGAAATCCCTAGTAAAACTATCTTAGTGAGTTTTCTTGTTGGGAAGGTTTTCCTTTAGAGATACTTATATTTCCAATGTCTTCTGTGACGCTTTGGGTAAGATTTAAAAATAATAATAAATTATTTCAATTTATAAATTAGCATTAATTTATATTCTTTTATTCACCTTTTCTATGTGTTGAATCTGTAGTGATGTATCTCTTTCAACCTAAATGTGGATATTTCATGTTTTTTTTTCTTTTCTTCATTAGTCTTGTGAGAAGGCTATCATTTTCATTAATCACTTCAAAGAACAAAATTTTAGCTTTATTCATTTTTTTTCTACTATCTGTTTTCTGGTTCATTGATCTCTGACCTAAGTTTTATTTTTGTTCTTCTATTTATATTGAGTTTAGTTTGTTCTTTTTTCTATCTTCTTAAGGTAGATTGCTATTTTAAATATTTTCCTTTTAAAACTATAAATTTTCCTCTAAATACTGTTTCAGCTGCATTCCACAAATTGACAGATAATGTTTTCATTATTAAGTTCAAGTTATATTCTTATTTCCCTTGTGACTTTTTCATTGATCCACAGGTTATTAAGAAACAAATAGCTTGATTTGCAAATATCTGGTACTTTTCTAAAAAATTATATTGCTATTAGTTTCTAATTTACCTCCATTATTGTTGGAGATCATATTCTCCAAGATTTTTAACTTGATATTTATTGGACTTTTAGTGCCCAGCGTGTGTTTGAACTTAGTGAGTCTTCCACGTATACTCAAAAAGAATGTGGTTGGATGTGGGTGTAATGTTCTATAAATGTCAGTTAAGTAAGTTGGTTGATAATGTTGTTCAGATATTTTATGTCTTCTCTACCCTTATTGATACTTTTTCTTCTCATTTTATTACTTTATAAAATAGTAAAATCTCCAACTACAGTTGTAAACGTTTCCATGCCTCACTTTAGTTCTGTAATTATTTGTTTGATGTAGTTTTCATCTCCATTATTAGGTGCATATATGTTTTGCTCTTTGTCTTGGAGTCTATCAGTATTACTATAGCCACACTAGCTTTCTTACACTTACTATTTGCATGGAATATTCTTTTCATCATTTTATTTAAAAACAATCAGTGTCTCTGTGAATCAGAAAACAGAGTGTGCACAGACATGTAGATACTAATTCTGCATCTTGTGACTCAGAACTGACCTCCATTACTATTTTTAGTAAATTATAATTCCTTCAAACTTTTGTTCTTTAAAATCTGTACTACTTACCTCTGCAAGGAAAAGAATGATGAGTTGGTTGAATGAAGATCATTATGTTTCCTTTAGCCTGGAATTCTGAGAGCTGCAGATGGATATGGGAGTGCAGTGATCTAGCCAACAGTAGTGGGAGCCAAGCAAAAATAGAAACAATGCTCTGAACAAGGATTGGATAAATAGACACTGGGAAATTTTACAATGAATACAGTGATCTTAGAGACAAGATCTTGTTCAGAACAAGGCTCCTTAGTCAAGGATAGAAATAATAAACCAATGAATTCAAGAGGTGGAACTACTGTGTTACGAAGAGAAAGGGACACTTTTGAATGGCACCTAAACGATGATAGAGAAAGAGGTAGTTAAGTGTTCTGAGTTGTTTCACATGGAAAAGCCAGATTCTCTGGACTCATCATAGTAGTTAAGAGTTTTGTACATGTACTTGATGCTCTTCCAAAAGGTGACAGAGCTGCTTCTGTCCAGGAATTCCGAGTAGATACATTCAAATAAACTTGGAGATTAAGATTTGTGACTTGGAGTTCAGTTGCATAGTCTTAGCTCTTTGATTTATAGTGTTTTTATGTCTCTATGTGTAGAGTCAGGTACCTGCATGGAATTCCAGTTGCTAGTTTAATGACTTCAGTCAGATTTGTATTTTCTGCTGTTGATCTTTTAAAAAGATATTGAGAGACAGTGAGATGAAGTATTGAAGGAAGACAAGCAAATGAGTGATCCCTACTAATAAGTAACTATAATAGCCAAAGCTAAGAGAAATTATAATTGACAAAGATGTTTTCCATAATATGTGAAAAAGTAGAAGTAGAAATCTGTACCTAAATGGATATAACACAGGTTTTGAGGTAAGAACTTCAGAAGTAGAAAACTTGAGTTGGTGTTTCTACCCTCATATGAACCAGTTGTGTCATCTTTTACAATCTCTTAATTTCTCTGAGCCCTGATTCTTCCTCAGTAATTGAGAATAATAGTCAATCCAGTTTCATAGGCTTTGAGTTTCATCTTACATAAAGTATATGAACTAAGTTTCTGTGCTGTACTAGTACTTACTGAGTACTTGCTATGTATGGGCTGCACTTGTGTTAGCAGGTTTTAGTCTTGGTTCTATACTGAATGCTCATTGAATTCTATATTGACACTCACCTATATCAAATGTTATCTTAATGTTCATTAATAGTTCTTTTTATAATTTCTAATATCCTTGTTTTGATTTATCCCTTGGCTAAATCAATAAAACATACATAAACATTTCATGTGGAGGCCGCTAGAGAATTGCTTAGGAATCAGAGGACAACCTAGGCAGCCAAGACTTGAAGGGCTAAGAACATGGAGACGATAAGGGAGAATAAGGTCCAAAAAAGGGAGACCTGCATTCGGAAGTTTTCCCACTGAAGCGTTTGCTCAATTCTTAACCTGCAAGGAATGACAGACTAAGATGAATAAAAATTTTTGGCAAGGGAAAAAATTGGAGATCGTGACCTGACAAAGAGGAAGGGCTCTAGTAAACACTCGAGATCATCACTTGAGACTCATGCTACCAATGAAGGCAAACCAGAGACCAAAACTCCCTTTTTTCCTTTTCAACCTATTTTCTATTTCTTTTTTCAGAGTGGTCATTACTGTCATCCTTTCTGAAAAAGAATATAAATACTCTTCGATATATTTCAAGATAGTCACAGTTCTGTACCAAGCATATCAGACTTGTGAAACTTTGTTATGGAAGAAAAATTTTAAATTTCATATGATGTGATTGAGCATATGGTTGAGAGAAATTTTCTTTAAAAATCATCTTTAACATTCCCCAAGTAAATGCTAGCATTTGGTAGTCTTTGCTTCCCCTAAAGGGTTATCTTTAATTTTTGCAATTCTATATTTTATTTGTCAAGCCTAATTTTGAATATAAATATTACTAATGTTACATAGCATATTTAGGAGAATTGCAAAGAAAATAGGAATTACAAATTCAAAATTTGTTAGAAATTATATATACTTCTTTCTGATACGCTAATATATATATATATTTGTGTATATGTGTGTGTGTGTGTGTGTGTGTGTAAAGACTAAAAATCCCTGGGGATAACACTTTAGTATCTGACTATTGATAATGTTAATAACTATGTTCATCACCCTAAAGTATCTTTGACGACTCATTTGTAATTTACTCATTCATTCAGATAACATTTACTGAGTACCTACTATCTGCTGCGATACTGTCCCTGCTTTTGAGAAGTTTGAAATCTACTGTCATGGGCAGAC
The DNA here is from genome assembly GCA_963573385.1 of Cacajao melanocephalus. Lineage (NCBI taxonomy): Eukaryota > Metazoa > Chordata > Mammalia > Primates > Pitheciidae > Cacajao > Cacajao melanocephalus. The sequence continues at coordinate 69,403 of CAUYLG010021411.1, read as the reverse complement.
ATTCTTAATTTCAAAAAGGATGACAAAGGTGGTGAGTGTGAATACAAGCAGGAATATCTCATGTTATTGAGGTTGGGTACAGATTCAGGAAAGGGATCTTTAGAAAAGCCTTCAAAATGAAGGCTGTGTTGGAGTATTCAATATTAATAAGAGGCCACCAAACAGAAAAAGGGAGAGAGTATGTCCAAAGAAGAGAGAGAAATGGGGTGTGTGTGTGTGTGTGTGTGTGTGTGTGTGTGTGTGTGTTTCGTAAAGTGGAAGTGTTTTAGTTTTTTTAAAGAATGCTAGAAAATGACAATTTAAGGATCTCACAGAGTGCTCCATGAAATATTGTTCATGAAGCCTGGCCTCCACTTTTGTTTTATAGAGATGGTGTTCAGGTCCACATCTGCAGACTGACTGTGATTTATTTTCTATAATACATCCTTTATCTAGCATGTTCTTTCCTTTTCTGGTCTGTGGGAATTTGCACAGACCTTGCTATTCCAAGAGGCTGCTTTCCTGTGAAACTCAACTCAGGGATAAAGAAGTCTGGAGGGCAGAGGCTTTCCTTCCAACTTCAAGGTTGCTGGCACTCAATCAGACATAACTAGTAGTTGGGAAGACACAGTGAAAAACTGTCAAAGGAAAAAGGCAGGTGGTATGAACACAAGAATGGACATTCTCAAACTTCAGTGTACATCCAAAACACCTGAAGGGCTTGCTAAAACACAAATTGATAGGCTATAATAGATTTCTAGGCTATGATTGATTGCTAAGAAACATTTCCACATAGAAGATTTAGAGAAGCTTGAGACTTTGTATGTACATCAAGTTTCCATCTAAGTGATGCTGATACTGTTGGCCCAGGGACCACATTTTGAGAACCTCTGCCCTAGAGAAGGCAAATTTTCTTTGCTTGTAAAAATAAGGATCTAGATTTTTTTTTTAAAAAAAGCATATTTTATCTAGGTGGTATTCAAAGATTTGGTGATTCCTAAAAATTATATATCATATGATTTTATTTGGTAAAGGATGGTGTTACAGAAGGAATGCCTTGAGCAGTTTTGGTAGACAAGATATGGCTTAAGATTTAGAAGCTGTCAAATTAAAAACTTCTTAAAAGGGAAGGATAATGTAGGTTACTTAATGAAGGCTTTGGGAGGCTAAGGCAGGAGCATCATTTGAACCCAGGAGCTTGAGCTCAGCCAGGCAATATAGGGAGACCACGCCTCTACAAAAAATTTTAAAAAGTTATTTAGGCATTTTGGAGCCTTCCTGTAGTCCCAGCTACTTGGGAGGCAGAAGTAGGAGGATTGCTTGAGCCTAGTAGGTTGTGGCTGCAGGGAGCTACAATTATGCCACTGCACTCCAGCCTGGGTAACAGAGCAAAAAAACTCTGTCTTAAAAACAAAAAACAATGACGAAAAACTTTATGAAGGAAAAACCCAATTAGATGTTAAACCTTAACATTACCGAGTTTAGTTTTCCTCATTTGATCAATATATTCTTTAAATTAAATATTTTATAAACAGGAACTCTAATAATGTGATTGGTAGTTGTAATGGTTAGTGTTGGATGTCTAACCTCATTCAAGTTCTAATTAAACAGATAGTTATGTATTTGATTTACTACCCAGGCCTGTGGTTCTCGATACTGACAGTATACTATCACTTGACTGAATCTGGATTTAGGGAATCTGTAGTGGAATCTAAGCATTGGCATGCTTTTTAAACTCCCCACACAATTCTAATGTGTATCAAGGGTTGGGAATCACTGGTGTAGTTACTGAGCTAGGGATAACCTATATTTCATGAGTCAAGATTTTGCTAATTGTTTTTCTATGAAGCCCACATCAACAAATGTCTATGTGAGGGCTTTTCATGTACATAATCCTTCATGAAACAAAATGTCCCTAACTTTGGTAAACAACACTTCGAAATAATGCTGTGCTCCATTTATTGCCAGCTGGTATAGGAACCATATGTCTCTTTCTAATGAGTGGCATTATATATGCAGATTAAGAACACATTTTAAAAATAATACGTCATGGCAATGGGAAAACTAGACAGAGTGTGTTCCAGCAACATGACAAAAATGATGGAAGTTCTCAGAAACTTGCTGGCAGCAAATTCACTGCCCAAGAGCCACAGATCATGTTAATGGCTTGTTGGCTGTCATCCTGTTAGTTAAATTGAAAGGAGCTTTTGATTAAAGGTATCGTCCAACCTAGATCAAAGTGGAAATGACTCTTGACACTTGGATTCTTTTTAAGAAACAGGAGTTTGATTAGTCACTCATAAACTTGACCGACCACATAGAAGGGCATAAATCACTTGGTGAAACAGGTTCCTGTTTAGAATCATAGGGATTCCAAGAGCGATCCCACCAATTAAAGGTTGTGCTAGCAGCTACATTCTAGATTTATTTTCCTCAGGTGTTCAGATTTAGCAAATACAAGTGTTTGGAGTGCCCAGTTAAATGTGAACTTCACATAAACAACAAAAAATTTTTAATACAATTAAGTCCTCAATATTGAATGGGATATTCTTACTCTAAAAAAATTCATTTTTAACTGAAATACACATTTAACTGGGTATCCAATATCTTACCTGGCAAATTTAAATCTTACTCTATCCTCCAAGGATTTTTTTGCAGAGCCGAATAAAACGATAAGGCCTCTCTTGAAACGACTATCTTTGAAACATTAAACCTAAGCCTCACTCAGATTCTTATTCCCTTTGCAAGTAATAATAGCAAAATATACTCCTCTGTTTTACTATTGTAAAGTTAGGAAAATAAAAGTGTGAGAGAGACAAGACACATCCAATGACCAGAGTTAGGTAAGAATATCTTCCTAATTTTCCATTGAGTTTGTCCTCCACATTTATCAAAATCTATAAAAACTTGACTTTCTCCTTGTCTCTGAGTTTATAACCCTTTTCGTTTTCATTTTCTCTTTTTTCCTTCCCTGCCTAGATTCACCTTTTGAACCTTATTCTCCCAACATTCTCAAATTGCTCATTCTTATAGTCTATATAATCATGAACCCTACTCCAGGGAAGTGAAAGAGTTATACTAGTAGAATGACCTGGGAACTTTTTCTAACTAGACATGCCTGCTTTCCCTTCCTGCCTCCACTATAGAAAACCCCCTATCCTAGTGCTAATAGATATAAGAAAACCAGGATTTTCATCTTAAGTCTTCACAGGGAAAAAAGCCAATTGTTTATGCCTGGTTTGCCTTTTAGGAAGCTGTTTCCAGAAAGAAGGCACAAACAGTCCTATCAGCAAATAGGTAGTTCTTTGGCCGTTCCTGCTTAGGTCTGATTACTTCTGTTAGAAGGAAGTTAGTTTTGCCTTCTATTCTCCCGATGGCCATAATTGCTGGCATTTAGAGCTCCACAAATCATGAAATGCTCCCAGTCACCTTAGGGCTGAGTGCATTTCATCAGTGTGGGCTTGTTGGATGCCCGTGCAAGTGGTCACCTCTTAAGCAAGTAGATATATGAAACAAGTTTAAAAAATCTACACTGCCTGTCAAGTTGTTTAAATTCATAGCCACAAAATAAAAATTGTAGCCTCTCCATCATCACTACCCCACTCTAGAACAAACCCAAATAATCATGTGTTTAGCTTTGAGCACATATTTAAAATAAAATAAAATAAAATAAAATGCATTGCAAATTTCTGCTTGTTTAAATGAGTCAGGATTTCATTTTTACTCTTTTAATAGTGAATATTTTCTGTAAATATTGAAAAAGTCTTCTGAAAAATAAGTTAACCTTTAAAACCATGTATAATATTGGATACTTTGTTTTATTTGCTTGTGTTGGTGGTATATAACTGTTCTTGTCTTCATGACACATGAAAACTCACTCTTTGTTGAACTAAAAGCAGTTTGAAGCTCAAAAGAATATCATTTGGCTGTGCTTGTCAGACAAGCAAGCTGATTATGTAAAAACGCTTAGTTTGAATTCACAGTTTTCTCCTGGGAGGAGTAAAAGGAATGATTGAAATCTCTTGTCATGTTGCAAATAGCGGAGTTGGTCATTTGGATGCAGATAAACTTATCCAGAATTCTTGAGTAGTTTGCAAAGGCCTCATGTGGAGCCACGGTGCCCACAGACTGGGAAGGGCTAGTCTTTTTAAACATGATGAGTTAGCAGGGCAGTTCAGTGAGTGACCCCAGCATTCAGACTTCCCCTCCCTAGAAAGTGGGCTTGTGCCTGTGGTGAGGTTATCACCACACCAATAAAGCCCCTTTACTCTGGCATGGTTGGGGTCATGTCCTTGAGTCACTGAATTCTAGCTCTGGGTTTTCACTGTAAAGGAAAACACCCTCATTGAGTCTTCTTGACTGAATTCCTGTTTCAGCTATCCTTCCCACTATCGGGGCCAGGACACACTACCCTAAAATATGGCACCTTGGCATTTGAGAAAATGGCAGAAGCAGGAAGGTCATTCTCGCCTTCCCCTCAGCCTTCTCCCCTGAAGCAGGTTATAAGACCCTCACTCAAGGGGTGCCATTCTTATACTCAGAGGAAAGGAACATCCTTATCTCTTAAGATGCAGAGACACAGAGAAGAATCTGAACAAACAGGCCTTGCTCGATTCCCCCTATGTTACTACCATTAGATCCTACTTTCTTTGTTCAATCATAATTCTCCGCAACTGTCCACTCCTCATCAAATGGAAGCATATACACAGGTTTACGTTACCTCTTTGTTTGGGCTGTCAATCCCTTATAAAGACTCCTGTGTCACATAAAACTTATATTAAGTACATTCATATGCTTTTCTCTTGTTAATCTGCCTTTTGTTCTAAGGTACCTTAGCCGTGAACCTAGAAAAGAAATCCACCCCCACCTCACAAACCACAGAGCCCATGACTGCCAGGCTTGCATGCCAAGATAATTGTTTGTCTGTCTGTAGCTGCTTGTAGTAGCCCAAGTGGTAATACTGCTCATACCTGGAGGTCAGAACTTCCCCTCCAGGTGTCTTACAGAATCCTTGACATAAACAGCAGCTCAGTACAAGAAGGATGCGTCCTTGCATGTGGATCTGGCTGAGGGGCCTTCAGGCACTTCTCACACTGTACACGAAGTTGAGCATTAAGCTTGCTAGGAGAGACGTCTGGGGAGTTCTGTGAAATGTGGGCTCTGAGGTTTCCAGGCAGTTTTGCAAAGCCGTAGGAATGAAAGTGCTGCTCTAGCTTAGTGGTCCTTGTGCCAAACATGGTACAAATGAGCACTCTTATCTAGCCAGAGTGTTTGTCATTGGTGCTGGGGGTCATGATGATAGCAGAGGGACACATGGGCTGCTGGGACTACAAATACAGGCTAAGCCAGAAAGCTGCATGTGTGTGTGTGTGTGTGTGTGTGTGTGTGTTTAAAAAATGGGTCTGACTAAGGATGGATCTTTCAAAACGGATCTTGATCTTTAAAAAAAATCTTAAGGTAAGAAAACATTTGAGTCTAATTTGCTTTAACCGTTTGAGGCTAGCAAGTGCAATATTAGATTCCCTGCTAAAATGTATTTAATACATTTGATGGAAAATGACAAAAAGAAAATTTCACTTAAGTATTTAGTAACTAGGGTAGTAGCTCCAAATACTCAAATCCAGTGATTCTGAGGGATGAGTATAAAGTAAGACTACAAAATTCTTTATCTCCTGGGAAAGATTCCTATCTCTTTATTTCATATATACTTGTGTATAGCACAATATATGGTAAATAGATAGAGAAGAAATCGGTGTTGCTGATGCAAAGTAAGATTTGTAGGAAGATAATTTAATGAGATGCAAGTGTGTCAGTTTGCCATCAGAAGCCAAGAAAGAGGTAAAACTATGTTACTTATGGTTTTATACAACATTTTAAATATGTATTGTGTAATCGTCTTTCAGTGAAGTTCTATAATACAGAATCATCAATTTGTATCCTAGACTCTATGATGAGTATACACACACACACACACACACACACACACGCACACAGAGATATGTTTATATTTGGATCAAGTTCTAAAGTCAACAAGTAAAGTTGAAATCATGAGATAAATGTACCTCTGGAAAACTTTTAAGTCACTTATAAAAACAGTATGTACAATTTTGTTTCTGTAGTAACAGTTGTGGATGCTAAAATTGAAGTGTGTCTAGAATGAGCTGGACAGAAGAAAGGACAAAGAAAGCATTTCATGCTGATGTTTGGGTGTTCAAAAAATTCCACTTGACATAGATGACAGCCATTAAAAACAGATCTCAAGTCCCCAGTGGGATGATGGGTAGAGGATTTCAAGGAATTCCTGCTTTTAGCAGGGTTTACTCCGTTGTGTTTTAATATCAGGCCTCTGTATTCTCTTTTTTTAAGGCAGTGTCTCACTCTGTTGCCTAGGCTGGAGTGCAGTGGCATGATCTCGGCTCACTGCAACCTCCGCCTCCCAGGTTCAAGCTGTCCTCCTGCCTCACCCTCTTGAGTAGCTGGGACTACAAGCACTCATCCCCATGCTTGGCTAATTTTTGTATTTTTAGTAGAGACAGGGTTTCACTATGTTGGCCAGGCTGGTCTTGAACTCTTGACCTCATGATCCGCCCACCTTGGCCTCCCAAAATGCTAGGATTATAGGCATGAGCCACCATACCCAGCTAGGCCTCTGTACTCTTAATAAATATTAGCTTTTCTTTTGCTATGACTAGAATTAAAAGAGATCATGGCATTACAACTCACAGGCATTGGGTTACAAAGTCTGCAAAGTGTAAAGGAGTATATGATGTAAATCCATTTTATTTTGAGAAAAATATTTTCAATTGAATTGGTTTCACTTTGGAAATAATGTTCTTTGTATTATGTCTACCTGCATACTATGACTTGAATGCATTCTTCAAAAGCCATGTCTTGGAAACTTAATCCCCAATGCAATAGAGTTGGGGTAGTTTTTAGGTAGGGCCTAAGGGTGATAAGGTCCTATGGGTGGAGTGAATGGATTAATGACATTATCATGGGGAGGGTTCATTATCTTGGGAGTGAGTTTTTATAAAATGGAGAATTTGGTCCCCTTTTATTCTTTCGCCCTCTCCTTGGCCTTCTGCCATGTAATGACTTCTGCCATTGGATCATGCACCAAGAAGATCCTCGACACATGCCAGCCCCTTGATCTTTGGTTTCCCAGCATCCAGACCTGTGAGCCAATAAATTTCTGTTTCTTATAAATTACCCAGTCTCTGTAATGTGTGCTTCTGTTAAAGTGGCGTCAAACAGACCAAGACACCGCACATACTTCTTTTTCTCTTTTTCTTTTGGTAAAGGGAAAGAAGATGGATTTCATCTTCTTAAGTCAATAAGTTACTTGGTTATTTTTACCATATTTACCATAGAACTAATTTTTATAGATAGTTGAACTATATTGGTCCTCTTACAATTCATTTTGCATGTGCAGCATGTGTTGGTGTATGTATGTTTCTGTGTGTGTGTTGGGGGTGAGTGTCTGAGTGTATGAAGACATCTTGTACACATCTATACTGTAGCTAGGATTAGGAGATACAGATGTGTCTGGAATTTCTTATATACTCTGGGAGTAAGGTCTAGCAGAACTCTCTCGATAGGAAGACAGAGGAATCTTGTGTGAAAATTCATCCTCAGGGAGGAAGGAACCTGGCTCAGGGAACTTGGCAGGGTTAAGAAAGGCTTAGTTGGAGTGGTGGAGAGGACAAATCTGAGGACAGGGTGATGTTTTTTCTGCAGTTCTGTTTCCTAGCCCAACCCTCAGTGGGTTCTTTCCTGGCTCCTCTGGAAAGCACAGTGAGCTATTCTACCAGAAACTCTGTAAGACAATGTGGCTCACGTGGCACTGCCCTGGTAATCTTCTAACAGAGGACTCTGCAAAAGACAGATGAGACAGAAGCTGGGACCATGCTGAGCCTGATGCCTGATACAACAGCCATGGTGCAAGCAGATCAGAAATATTTATGAGCACATATGAGCCCCTGTCTGGGGACTCCTAGAAATTGCTGAGTCCACAAAGCAGAGAAATTTGAGTTACTACTGCTAATGGGACCATATGTGTACCACAGGCTGGTGAGGCCAAGAGAAATTCTGTTTTCACCTCTGTTATTACACAGTGCATGGAATGGTAATTTTGTGTTTACACATCTGCTCCACTGCTATGCTCTAAGACTCTACAGGCGAGGAACTATATTTTACTCATCTTTGTTTTTCCAGAATCTAGCCTTTGCCCCTGGCATATAGTAGTTGCTCATTAAGTGTTTCTTTTTTTTTTTTTTTAAAGGTGAAAGAGTGATTTTTGTGTTGGTATGTGTTGATGACGATAGAAATAACTATTGAAAATGAACGATTTGCTGTGGTTTTGACTCTGTTTTCATCATTGCAGCATGTTCTGTCACAGGCTGTTTTCGTGAATATGAATAAAGTCTCGGATAGAATTCCTGCCTGATAGAAAAATGCTGAATTAGAATGTAGAGAGGGAACCTCTAAGTATCCCATTAGATTAGAGCAGTCATGTTTTTATACAGAGGCTGGATAAAGGAGAAAAGGGAGTATTTCAGCTAGAGGCTTGGAAAGGCTGACAATGAGTATAGCACAATATAAGCCTCAGTTTATTGTGTCTGGATGAATGCATTGGCATTTCTAGACAGTAACCTATACATCTGCTTTCCCAGGGGGAGGGGATGAGCAAGGGAGCCAGAAGAGGAGGTGTTCAGGTTGTGAAAATAGAACCAGTGTGAGAGACTGAAGAAAGCCATGCTAGCAACGACCAGGCTCGGTCACTTATGCAGCTCTGCCACATTCCTCAGAACAAACAGCTATTAAAATCTGAGCACACAAAACCTGTAGCAGGCTTAGTAATGACAAGCACTGTCAGCACACTATAATTAACATGGGGTGGTATAATTTATAAGGAATGCACTATACAGTTTAACGCCAACACAGAGGGGGAATATCTGTTGTTAGCCTGCAGAATCAAAAGTAGCCTTATCCCTTGATGCAAGCATCTTTCTTTCCAAGTGCTCTTTAATTTATTATTATTTTTTAACTCGTAAAAGCCTTTGTCACACAGAGTTAGTTCTGTGCAAGGCAAGAGTGAGGCTTGTAGGTGACCCGTAACCTCCCCTCCCCCTCCCATATTAATCAAGAAGGAAAGTCTCAGCAGACTGTCTTTACTGTACATAATTAGGCAGTTCTGAATGCTCAGTGAAACTCAAATGGGATGGCACAGAGCCTGGTAATATGACAGTTAATGGGATGAGACTAGCACTTATTCTGCCTCTATAATAAGCAAAGGCTTTTTGCTTCCCAACTGAGGACAGGAAGAGAAGGAAGCGGTCACAAAAGATAACAACAATGACAACATGGGGTTGTTGGGCACCTCTCTCTACCTTTTATGATTGTCTCCAGAAAGAAAAACACACCCTAACTGGAGGAGATTACCTCTTAATTACCCTTGTTCAGTGGCTGTAATAAGCAGAGGCTTTTACTTCTGCATAGCCATGAATTGGTTTGAGAAGCATTCCCAGAAAATAGCTCTAATGGGAAGGTTTATGTCTCTTTACTCTTCTTTTGCCTTCTGCAAACTTTTAAGCTGGCTGAAACATTGCCTTCATCCTCCTTCCCCAATGAGGAGGATGTTTAATGAAATGATGGGCTATTTTGCTTTTAGAAGATGGTCAACATAAGTATTTGTCATAAAGGACCATTTGCTGCATCCGTGGCTTTTCCACTGATCTGCAAACACAAAAATAGCATTTCTTTCCTCCTTTTATAAAAGAAACTGGGTAAAATTACCTTTGAGGCAAGGAAATACAGTGATAGAAATTAACAATTATTTTTAGCCACATAATCTTGGTATCACTAATTTAAAATGTTTGTTGACTTTGTCCTTTGAACAACTTGGAGAAAAAAATTTTCTGTGCTGTATATGCCATGAGAATAATAAGCATAATGCAGTCATTAAATAATTCTGCAGAGAAGAAAACATATCAAACATTCATCTGGGAGGCAACTGAGCAGCACAGTGAATCTGTACTCTTTGTGTTATGAGACATCTGTGGGAAGCAAAAACCTAAAGGAACAGAAACTGGCCCTATAATTCAAGATCAAGTCCCAGTGACTACTCAGAATCCCTTAGAATGTAACTGCCTGTAGAGAGATACTGAAAAGCAAACTCTTATTATTATGGTTTCCAGGGAGGAAGGGGAGACGGTGGCCTGATAGACTTGGCTTTACAGAAAGCTGAGATTTGGAGTTTGGGTTTATATTTTAGGTTCTGCTTTGACCTTCTGTGGTTCCTTAGAAAGTGCCTTGATTTCCTGAAGAATAAACCAGAAAAATCTCTTTATGTGCTGCAAGCCTTTCAAATGCAAGGGAGTCATCAGAGGCCTGATCGGCATCCAACGTTCTATTTCTTTTGGGGATTGTGTTCTAAGATTAGAGATAGCATTTGGCTCCTGAGAGTGTTTTCCCTGGACTTAGTTGGGAATGCAGGTGTTTTGCTTGAGAAATTGGGGCTGGAAACAGCGAGAAACCCTCTGTTTTTGAAAGGTAACAATTTGGAGAACTGAAAACGTTCACTTCCTTTCCATAAGGATGAACAGAAGTCCTTTCATTCATATCCATCATATTTTATTTCAGATTCAGAAACCCTTTAATTTCAGCAGAAATCTCAGCATATGTTATCTTGCTCCAAAACAGCAAACGGTGGCTTAAAATATATTCATGCATTTGAAGTCCTCACTCTCAAAACAATATATATATATATATATATATATATATATATATATATATATATATTTCTACCCATATGGCACATCTTTCAGCAATTTTGTGGAGGTTTTTTTTTTCTCTTTCTTCTTCCCATTGCTTTAAACCATGCAGGCATGAAGCAAATATAAAGAGAATTCAAGAGCATTTGGTAATTCTTGAAAGGTTAATTGCACTATTTATAGACAAAACCGTAAAGCAAAAACCCTCAGCGTGACCCTTCAGGGTCACCGTAGTAATAGCAACCTCAATGGAGCCCTGACCAGTCATGAATTACTGTCTGTGATACTGAGAATGCTGACAGTTCAATCACAGCACTGTTTCAATAGAGAACTCCATATATTTAAAGCGCTGATACTGTTTTCCCTCTAAATGACAGCCTTGACAGATGGGCCAAAAGCACCACAGACGTTTGAACAAGGAAATAGAGAGGGAGCCTGCTGGAAGCTGGGCCTCATGCAGCCAGGCGAGAATGATGAATAGAGTGTGATTGTGTCTGACAGGTAGTAATATAACTATTCATTCACCACAGAACACCTGGAGCACACTATATTAAATGGTACAAGATGGAGAGATTCTGTGACAAGAATAGGAAGTGTGAATTCCGGGCTGAGTTTAGGTACAGCAATATAAAAGGTCAGGGGTCAAGCAATATAAACTGCCTCCGAGAAGGCTGTAATTAAATTATTTGCTTACTAAAGTGTTTCTAATGTTTTGCTAACATGTTGCCAGGATCATTACTTCAGCATGTCTGAACATTTCAAATAAAAGCAGCCTTCCTCCTCCTCCTCCTCTCTCTTTTATTTTCTCTCTCTCTCTCCCTGATAACTCTGGTTATTACTCATTTTTTTTTATCATCTGAAGTCTTTCTCTCCTTCTGGCTCCGTTGCTACTGCTCCAAATAACAGTCCTGGAAAAATCAAGCGAGAGGTCGACTGGCTAGAGAGCCGTCATCCTGGCAAACACACCTCCCGCGACCCCAGTGTCACTCTGCTTGGATGCGGGTGGCATGGAGGCCAGTCATTGTCCAGTCACATGACTGGTGGCATTCTTTCATGTGCGAAACAGGAAAGAAAGCTGGAAGAATGGCGGGCCTCGTGGAGGGACCAGGGTGTGTCTGCAAACGTTTACCTTTTGCCTCTGAAGTCAGCAAAAACACTGAGATGCTGCTGACCAGCTAAAGAGTTATTTTCAAAGCAAAGGGTGAGGTTAGGACCAGAGGTTTCAGCAGAGTTGGACTGTTTTTCAGACCATGTGACTGACCTCTTCTACAGCCTTCCACTGCACACATGCTAAATATTCCTACACCTGCTTTAGTATTAATTTTTAATTACCGTGTCTGATTGTCACATTCTGAAAGCTTTATTCCCATGAAGTATCATGTCATAAGACATGATTGAGCAGACTCTGAAATTTGGCATTTTAACTTATGTGTGCATGTATTACATATCACTTACATATACAGAAAAGACATAAAGTGTCAGAGTTAAGACAGCACTCCATTTCACAATATGCCTGCATGTATGTGTGTATATGCATGTATGAGAGCACATAGATTTATATTCTGCATTTTAAGTCCCCCTAATAAACAAGAAGCCAGTAGTGATCCCTAGTTTGTTTTTGTTTTTGTTTTTTTCCTAAGATTCTTGGGAAAGGAAACACTTGGTGGTGGCTTTTACATGGGCAAATGTTCATCAACTGCCGCCTCAAATTAGTTTTGCTTGTCACTTTCTTTATTCACAGGATTCCGTGACAGCCAAGGAAGGTTACAGAGCTGCCATTGCTGTGCTATTTGGAGGATCCCTTTGGGAGCTGAGAGGTTGGTCACTTTTGTCTTTTCACATTCCATTTTCTCTTTTTGTCTTTGAGGCTGATTTAGCTGGTGTGAAGATGGCTCTGACAGCAGGCTTACTGCTTATGTAAAAGCCCCACGTATCCAACTTCACAATTTCAGATTTGCCTTGCTTATGGAAAACACATTGTAAATAGGTGTAGTTCTCATTTCCCAGCTTACTGTGGTGTGAAACCATGGGTTAACACTTACAAAAAGATTTTGCATGTGACCTCTCTGATTAGCTATTGAAAACGAAATCCAATTAAAGCAGCACCCTCTCCCCCTTCTAAACCCTATCAAGTCTTGCTCCTTCTCTCCTTAGCTCTCCTTCATACCCTTCTTTGCCCCCGGTATTGCTCAGCTATTTTAAATATTGTTGGTTATTGACTGAATTATAGCTATTTCTATAGCTTTATCTGTATCTACAAATCTTCACATATTTTTATCTGGCTCATCCTATGAAAGAATATTTAATAGCTGTTAGCTCTATTCTGGCCTCAAAAGAATGTGTTCTTGAGAATTGTGCAAATGTACGAAATTCCGTGAGACACACCAAATAAGAGTTCATGATAGAACCTCTCTTTTTTTTTCAGTCTTGGCAAGATTTCTCTTCCATTTTAGTTATCTTTGTGGATATTGAGTGCAGATACTTTTTGTAGACATACAACCAAATGTTTCTCATTGCCTCTCCACCTTCTTTTTAAAATGAACTCACTTTACTTGTTGAATTGAGCACAGTCATTCTGTGGCCTTGTGTCTAATGCATATCCTTTTTCCTTCCAGTTGAGAGCCTGCACAATACTTAGTGCTGCCAATAAGGGGAAAGTGACTGTTTTGCAAAATAAGCAAATTGGATTATCCAGTGTGTAAACAGGCACTCAGTCTTTTTTTCCCATGTAAATCAGGAAAAGCAATTTGTTTGTGCAGAAAAAAACCAGCACACCACTGCTCACTGCTCCCCCATCTTGGCTGGCATTGGGAGTTCATTATAGGTGAAGAAAAGGAATTTGTTAGCACCCATACAGCTGGAGACAGTAATTAACTAATTTGCTTCCATTTTTCCGCTGTTTAAACATAGGTATTATGAAAAATATTCTGTGGAGTAACTTGAAATCTTTTGATTCATATTAAGATAATAACATGAGCTGGGTTTTTAGAGTCTTAAAGCTCCCTTTAAAAAACATATGCAAATTTGCCCAATAATTTATAATTTGTGTGTAGTTGGAATCAGATTTGTGTATCACAAGGATGAATTAAACCTTGGTTTCTTTCAGGAAACAGTGGGTCAGGGTTGCCATGGTATAAATTGGGCATCATTTGAAATGAAAAGCCACATCACTTCATTTGTGCATTGAAGAAAATTGCTAATTTTTAAGAACTGTTTTCATCTTACAAGAGTAAATCAGAAATGTGGTTAAAATTAATATTAGCAATTTAATGGTCTTGGACACCCTTACTGATTAGGACTCTTTTAATCATTGCTAAGAAAGTAGAATTACAAAATAGTAGAGTTAAAGGGAATCTTAGCAGTCATTTTGACGTGTGAAGCAGCAAAACTCAGCATTCTAGTTTACAGCACTATGTAGTACTTGGACAAAGGGAGAATTCAGGTTTGCTTCATTTCAGTTTAGAGCCTACTCCACTCACTCACTGTAGTGAGAAAGAGATGAGACCTACTGAAAGAAATGATATACAGAACTGCTAGATATTATGTGATGTAAGTTTATAATGTTTAGGGTTTAGTTTAAAATGTATAATGAGCACACATGGGTATGATTCATGCTTATTCTCACCAGTTTTCTCTTTTAAACAGTATCAAAGGTGGACTTTTTTTCTTTTTATTCTTGCCTTCCATTAGCCTAGTTGCAAGTCCTGAACAACTAAACACTAGAAAAGAAAAAAATGTTAAGTTCTATGAGGAGGAAAGTTGTAGTCTTTAAGCAGGTGGTCTTGAAGAAGGAGAAGGAGGAGGAGAAAAAGGAGGAGGGGGAGGAGAAAGAGAAGGAGGAGGAGGAAAGAGAGTGAGTATTGGGGGTGGATGTGTAGAATATTAATCTTTGTATTCTTGTTTATCATATAAGGCTACCTTGGTTAGGTTTTCTAATGTCCATCACAGAGATTAATATAGATGCTACCTATGGAATCTATAAGTGGTATTTGTAGATCTCCCTGAACTAGCAAGGGCAGCAGTATTCTAGATGTGAATGTGATTATGAATGTTTCTTGGCCACCTCTATGATTGCTGATCCTCACGTCTGATGTCTCAAGCAGTATTTGTAACCAAAGATTATGACTGGTGCACCCATTTCTAAGAAAGTGGTATTTGTGGATCTCCCTGAACCAGCAAGGGCAGCAAGCTCTGTGACCCAAACCACAGTGTCCTCAGGGAGAATAAAGTCAGGACTATTAAAATAAATAAACAAAAAACCAAACTGAGCAGACAACCAATAAAAAGGCAAAAATCACATCTGCCCATAGTTTTAACTTATGGGGGCAAATTACAGAGGATAAACTAAAAGAAGACATTTAATAAAGTATTTTGCATAGTATTGCGTTTGAAAGTGCAAATGGCTTGCTCCTAAGGCAGGACAGAGGGGAAGAAAAACTAGCATAAGAGCATCGTGCTAAAAAGCCTGCAGGTAAATATTAGGCTTTAAGATGAAAAGCTACATTTTGGAAAAGTGTTATTGATTGGAATTTTCTCTGCAAGTACCGTTTTAGGACACATCTATAGGATTTATTCCATACAATAGAGACTTGCAGTCACCGTGGTGTCAGGATCTGCCTTGCTTGGGCATCAGACTTCAATTAGATGATGACCATGGCAGGGAGTGAATAGCCAGAGAGTCATTCATCTTCCTCTGTACATGACACAGTGTAACGGGTGTTTCTGGCGATCCATGCACATTGAATTAGGTCATTGCTGAGTTTGCCAGCCTTTGAGAGAGTCTGTGCATTTACATGTGATGATTTCACCCGCCTTTCCTTCCTTCTCCTTCCTCTCAAACAGCAGCTATTGTTCCGGAGCCCATATTGTACTGGGATCTGAATTTATGTCCGCAGATGATAAGCAAGGGACACTACCACAGACCATAATCAGCTCATTAGCATTCTGCTCACATGAGCCAGTGTGAGTACAATTTTCAATGGCCTAATGTGACAGGTAATCATAAATTAGTATTTGCTTTAAAACAACAGCAGAGTACACAGCCTGCATGCTTAAGGAGAATGACTCAGTAAGTAGTACAGCTCTGTAATGAAGTGGGAGCTCATTAAACAGATGCTATCTACTTCACTGAGCTGCAGAAGCAGCAAACAAACCAAATGGAAATGTTTCAACAGAACACTGCAGTCAACCAGGACAAGTTCAGGTTCATTAGCTGTGGCACAATCTACAGGAATTAGTCACAGTAATAATTAAATAGTTGCTTGCTAATTTATCATTTTACATTTGTTACTACATTTGCATCATGTGTCCCCCCATCTCTGGTTATATTAAAATGCCCTTATCTGTGTGTGAAAAATGAAAACCGTGGTTTTTTTTTTTTTAAAGACTTATCAGAAGTGGCTTGTATTTGGCAGTTGGTTGGTGATAACCTTGTTGTTTACTTCAAATATTTAAGCTGTGTCTCTATTATAATATTGGCATTGTGTCATTTTTAACAAGCAGCACTTAGGAGGCCATCCTGGCAGGAGATAAAGACCCAGACTTGTCCTTAAGCGACTAAGTGGTGAGCAGGGTAAAATAGGAACTTAGCAGCTGATATTGCTAAATTAACCTGCTGTTAGAAAGAGCTTGGCATGCAACTCTGTAATTTCAATGTCCAAAAATAACAAAGCCATGGAGTGAGACTTAATGCAGAGCAGAGGTCAGGAATAGCTTTTCTGTAGATTCCCCGGGTTGTGTCAGGATGATCTGTTCTTCAGAAACAAAGTCATGTGGTCTCCTTTTTCTGAAACTGTTGCTTAAAGCCGGTAAAAGTACCAAATTTCACCTTGGTTAGAGAAGGATTTAGAAGGAACTGCTACACACCATGGTGATTAGCACTAAAATGTCTGTGAAGCCACAGGATTCAAGGGGTGGGGAGTGAGAAGGTTATTGGGGATAGACGTGAGGCTGGGAGAGCCAAATTAAAAGCAGAGGGAGAGAAACTGCTCCTTCTATATCGTGGCCATGTTTGGGTTGGTTGCTGATGCGGTGATAAATTATTCAGTGGAAGCAACACAGAAAAAGGACAATTTTCTCAGGATTTTAATTATCACTTATTGTTACTGATATGAATTCCTTTTATGATGTAAAATAAACCATAGAATGCTTTCTTTGTGTTCTCATTCCTTTCTTTATCAGGGAACTTCGGTTTTAGCAACAGCCTAGGAAGTGTGTCTGGGGGAGCAAGGGTTATCTTGAAAAACTTCTGCTCTATGGGCTCTGAGAGATAGAATCCTAGAGGGAGGCAAACGCCAAAGACAAATTTTACTTATTTGCTTATGTTTGGTCAAAGTTGGAGTGCAGCCAGGGATAGTCCTCCTTTCTGCCCTCTTGACCTTGGTTGTGTCCCTTTGGAAACCTAGTGTTTCTAGCAGTGCAAACCGATGAGGAATTCTAATGTTCTTAAATCTTTATGTGAGTGTATGTGGGTAAAATCTACCTTCTTATAGTGTGCTGCGTGAGAAGGTGAAGACATTCAGAAAACATTAGTGGCCAATTAAAAATGAAGATGTATAAACTGAGGAGAGACGTGAAGCACATTACGTTTATGACAGAACAAACAGGCAATGCAAACTGCCATTTAGTGTGTTGGCAAGGACCATTAGAGCTTTCTCAGGAAATCAAAACATATGGCTTGTGGTAAAAAGTTTTAACATATGCATATTGCCTCTGTTTTGTCAGTAAATTTAGGGTAGTAGAATATTAATTTTTAAAAATGTTAGATAATGCACTGCAGTGGTCATTCACATTTTACCTGTTGCAGCAACATCTTTTCCATTCAATAGTTTTTCCTCTCTTATCCACGGAGGCTAAAAACCACATGGCCCCCTATCCCATGCCCCAGGAATGGACATGGTACCTGGCCTGACTATCACAGTACACCATTCCCCAGCCATAGTGAATGAGTCAGGTATGGACATGTGACCCAACAGGCCCATTAGAACCTTTCCTAAGAGTATTACTGGAGATTTTGAAAGAATGCTCTGCATCGTTGAAGACTACTAGCTCTAGTGTTCTGAGCTGTGATGGGCTATCTTTGCCCCCAGGTCGAAAGAGCTTGTCTAAAAACAAATTCGATGCAGAGAAAAACTGAAAAGAGAGACAGAGAAATAAGAGTGAGCCAGTATTTTCCCTCCTTGCTTAAGCCATTTTGTGACTATTTTCCAATACTTGTAATTTGAAGAATCCCGACGCATACCTTCATAGTGGAAACTGAGCCAAAGTTGGTGAAATGCATAGTCTGTTAACTTGTGGCCCAGTTTCTTATTCTCTTGTACTTAAATGCACATAATTTAGATTAGTTCTGTGATCTGAATGGGTTCTTATAAGTAGTGATTGCTTATAATATTAAATATTATTTAGTTTTATAGTAATAATCAATAAAAATATCTATAATACTACTAAACAAGATGTAGTGATTAAAGAAACATATTCTTGGATTCATTATGAGAAAACCAAATGTTCGCTGTTCTCAGCTTTAACCCGTCTTTAACCACCTCCAAACTGGCTTCTGTCCCTTTCTTACCATCTTTGTCTACTTGGTCTGTACATCTGCTGAACTTGGATCAAAACTATCTTCCTCAGGCCAACTTCCCCAACTCCACAGACCTGGGGAAACCAATCCATGCCATCTTAAGGTTCATCATTTTCTTCTGAGCTTTTATCACACTTGTTGCTTTGCATTTTTTCCCATGTTTATCTGATTAATGTCAGATAAACATTATCTGTACCACTATGTGTGTGTATTGTGTATATGCATGTCTGCTATCTATCTCCCTATCTCTCTATCTATAATTATTGAATGAGTATCCTATTCATATGGAATTTCTAGATTAAATTTGGGAAACTACAACTGACTTTTTTTTAATTTTACATCTTTTTAAAGTGATTCAAATTTAGTTAATAACTATGTTGTGATAATGTTAGTTTTATAAATGGTCAGATTTAGTTAATATGCAGCGAGAGAGCACCCAACTGATATTTCACTAATAATAGTTGCTGTGAGGTGGATTAAGTATATCACAGATGCAAGAAAGCTTGAACAATGCTATTAACTCAGCCTGGACCTGGGTAAATATTCTAGGAAATAGATTTGGCATTGATCTGAGTGTTTTATCAGTAATTTTTTTAAAAGACCAGTTCAAATAATTCTCCTTTGCTTTCTAAGAAAATATATGATTATCTGTTTGGATTTTTATCTTTTTTTTGAGAGAAACATATGACACTTTATTATTTATTTTTTTTAATTTTTGTGAGTACATAGTATATGTAGATTATTTTAAATTTGAGCTAAAGAATACCTTATTTTGACTCTTTGGTTGAAAGAACAAGGAAGGGGTTTTGAAGACCTTAAGTGTGTTTTCGACTTAGGCCTAGTTCCAGTAAAGCTATAATTTTCAGTCTCCCATTCATAAAATTTGGCTTAATATTACCTTCCCATAATTTCATCATTGTTAGGACTTTTGACAATAATTTTAACTTCAAATTAATCAATGACTACAGAATCTTTTATTCTTCTTCTGTTTGTCTCTGCCACCAAAGGGGAACTAAGCCCTAGGAGAGCAGAGGTAATAGTTCTCACTAGATTCTAAAACTGGTACTGGGGGAATAAAATTCTTCCTCTACCTTACTTGGAAACATTGCTCCTGAGGACCACTCCAGTGACTTTCAATACTGAATCAACATGTTAATTAAGTCCCTTATCTTTCCGCAGTCTCTTCAATCATAAGGGGGGATAGGACCATATCAAGGGTAATTTCAATGCAAGATGTGTTGTGATGGGAGTAGTGAGTTAGCATTCGAAAAATAGAGAATTAAATGTAATGGTAATTGACTATGAAGCACAGCATTGCTTGTACTGGATAGACTCAGACATTAGTTTATCCTAAATGTCACCCCAAATTTATTTAGTGTGAATTTAGGGCTTATTTGAAAGCAAAAGTTATAATTAATATCTTAAATAGTTGTATATAAGGATGAAAATACTTTCATCTTTCTTGGTCTGGTTTCACGTTTTCTTTGTTAATCATCCACAAATGCTTTTTCCTGATTGGAATAGCATTTATTGGTTTCATAAATGGTATATAATACAGTGATAACTACTACTTTTTTGACAGATCTCAACTTTCTAAAATAGCTAACATTTAATGTATAGGCTGTGAATTCAGTCACATTGCCAAATGTAAAATCAGAATAAAGGCAGAGCATCTTTAACTGGTCAGTTAGTAGCACTGAACCAAGTTCATCATTTAATCTTCCTTCATTGGGGGGAAAAATGTTCTCTTTGCAGAATTTGCATACTTGCTTTATAAACTTGTCTAGACCAGGAATTTTGGAAGAAGGCAACTATACTTGACATCATTAAACATATTCAGTAACTGGTCAAATATTTTACAGGCCTGAAGCTATTACTTGGAAATCTGGTTCTACTTTTATGACAGAAACTCATGAAAGAAAGAGTCTGCACATACAGTGTATCGGTTCATGTCTTACAGTGTATTTCAAACATGAACAAAGTCATGTACAAGATAAGCCATCATTGACTACAGTTTCCTGTCCACAATCTATAAAATTTTCCCGATGCTGCAACACAGCAATCACAAGTGATATTTACCTATGATTTGCCTAATACGGAGTGTATAGTTTTGTAAGTGCAAAATTTGCTTAGTAGCCAAGTGATATACTTTATTTTCTTGTATGTATTGAACTTGTTTAGTACCTTGAAATGTTTGCAGTGATGATTTCTTGAAAGTGATTGATTTTATATTAATCAGATATGATGCCTAGGCAAGCAGTTTGAATTCTTGATTCTCTAAATTACATTCATTAAGGATTATAGATTTGCTTCAATTGATAATTTTACTTTGAGACTGTGTTGAAAAATACCTATGACAACCAATTCCTTCTGCTGCCTTACAGTGATTTATTAGAATAGAATGATAACCAATAACAACTCTGAAAACACCTCAGATAATTCTGTTTATTAAAGTCAGATGTTTGTCCTTTCCTTAAAAACTTATCTCACTCATTCAAGGTTGACATTTCACTCCATTAGAATTGCATATATATGTTATACACATTGGAGACTGAATTATTGAGCTAACCAGAAACATAGAACTTCTTTGCTTTGATATCATATTACTGTTCTCTCTGTTTACTTTTGGAAAGTGACTCGTGAATACATTTCAGGGTAAAATCAATGTCTTCATTTTTTTCAGTCTATACTTAAGTATTGGCCAAGTGTTATAATGTCAGTCCTTGTTCCTAAAAGCCACGAATTGCCTGATGTCCTAAGAAAGCAGATGGAGCTTTTGGTCATTGGATGTCATCTGAAAGATCCTGTCCAATCAATTCTGTACTACCCAATTTACCTGCCTTCAAAGGGTGAAGGACAGAGTTGAAACATCTGAGATTGGAATCTCTGGTTCCAAGGAAACTCGAGTATTTTGACCCTGAGGTCTCTACTACTAAGCCAATCCTCTAGCTTCTGACAGTTCATATTTGTTGAATTCCATAACCTTGATCCTGGTCCTGTTTCCCTGTGAAATGTGTCATCATTTTTGTTTGCTCCTGAAATGCACAACACATGCGGCAAAATGTATCTGCTTCTCAGTAGCAGCCAAACCACAGGAATTCTGAAACTTATGTGACTAAAATGGCATCTGCAAGGAGCTGAATGTGTCCATATTAATAGTTTTCACATGGGCATGTCTATGTAAACTCACACTGTCAGACAATGGAGCAGCAGCAGTTCTTGGTGATTTCTATATCTGTATTCATGCAGACAACTGATGACCTTTTTCAATACCCTAGTCTCGTAGTTCCATAACCTCCTCTCCTCTGATTATCTTGACCACCTGCTAAGGTATGAATGTATGTGTCCCTCCAAAATTCATATGGTGAAACTTAGTCGCCACTGCAGCAGTATTAGAAGGTGAGGCCTTTAAGAAGTGTTTAGGGTGTTAGGGTTCTGTGTTTGTGAATGGGTGAATGGGATTAATGTCTCATAAAAGAGGCTTCACACAACACTTGCCCTTCTTGTTCTTCTGCCTTTCACCATGTGAGGATGGCAGTGTTCATCCCCTCCAGAGAACACACAGACAAGTTGCCATCTTGGAAGGAGAGAAACTGCATCCTGACCAGACACTGAACCTACTGGTGCCTTGATCTTGGACTTCTAGCTTCCAGACTGTGCAAAATAAATTTCTGTTCTTTGTAAATTACCCAGAACCAGGTATTTTGTTACAGAAGCACAAACTAAGGCATTATTGTAATTCACTCCAGTGAAACTTTTCCAACTCAATTTGAAGTATGTCCCTCTCCAACTACGATCTATGATGTTTAATATCACTCTCTATTGTACTATGACTCAGAAAAATATTTCTAACCTCCCCAGGATCTATATTATTCACTGTTCCTGCCAATCCCCCACTTTCTGTTTTATGTCCTAATTTACTTCCTCATTCAATTTAGGTTCTATGGTCCACCCTTATAATCACTCCTTTGCATACATGCTCAATTCCCTTCACCTTATTTCACACACTCACTTAGCAAAGCCCCATCCTAGTTAAATACAACTCTGACTAATCCAAGCCTGTGTCTGTCAGCTAAACATGGCTGGAACAAAATGGTAACTGTGCAGACTATTGTCAGTTTACATTCATGCCATCTACCCCAGGTTGGCTCTGAGTGCTACTTGGCAATCCTACATTTCATTCTCCCACTTTCTGGATGGCTGTTTTATATCTTCCCTCTTTTCCTCAAAGCTCCAATACCTTCTCTCCCATTATCACTTTCAGCTGTCAAGCATGTTTTCAATATATCTAAGAAAATAGAAGCAGAAGCAGAGAATTTCTAAGAGCTGTGACTGCCCTGTCATTCCACCTACCAGGATCTGTGCCCATGTATTCTTCCTTCCACACTATTTTGGGTGAATTGTCCACATACCCTAGTCCTTCCATTTGTGGATCAGATCCCATTGCTTATCCCTCATCATTTCAGGATTATCTCACTCTTTCTCTTGAGTCATAATTTCTCCCCTATGGATAATTTCCGTCAGCACGTATATATTTTGTAAATTTTCTCACCTTAAAAACCTTTTTCTCAATGCCATATCCCCTTGAGGTTTTTCCCATTTCTTTGCTCCCTTTGTAGCAAAAAAAATCCTGAAAAGCTTTGTACTCACTGTTTCTCTCAAAACCATAGAATTAAGGCTTTTCCCCCACCACACTCCCAAACTCCACTGATGGTCACTGATAACAATTTCCACTTCGCTAAATGCACTGAAATATTTCAGTCTTCATCATATTTATCCTATTATCCGTGTCTGATATGACTTATTACTCCCATCTTTTTGAGCTCTTTCTTCACATAGCTTCTAGGATAGCACATTCTACTGTTCTTCTCAATTTGCTGGTCTCTTCTTTCATAGTTCTTTTTCATCTCTACGAACATCAAATAATAATGTGCCTTGGAAAAATCATTTGAATCCCTTCTCTTCTGTCAGTAGTTCCTTCTTTGGTGCTTTTGTCTTATTTAGTTACTTTTTTAAATTGCCAAACTTTAGAATTGCTAAATTTTTTAGTAGAGTTTTAGATTTATGGAATGATTGAGCAGATCGTATATAGAATTCTACATACCTAACCCCAACCTCCTTAACCCCTACATTGTTTCTCCTGTTATTAATATCTTTCATTAGTAGTGTATTTGTTATAATTAACAAATCCATCCATTATTATTAACTATAGGCCATAGTTTTTATTAAGATTCACTCTTTATATCATACGGTTTTATGGGTTTTGACAAATGCATGCCATGGATCCACCATTACAGTTTCATATAGAATAGTTCCACTGCCTTCAAAATCCTTCTGCTCTACCTATTAATGCTTCCCTCCCCACAAGTCCCTGGCAATCACTGATCTTCTTGCTGCCTCCATAGTTCTGCCTTTTCAAGGATGTCATACAACTAGAATCATAGAGCCTTTTCAGATTGCCTTTTTTCACTTAGTAAATTACCTTTGAGTTCCTCCATGTCTTTTCATAGATTGATAGCTATTTTTTTAATGTTGAATAATATTTGATAGTGTAGATATACCACTATTTATCCGTTCACCTATCGAAAGACATCTTGGTTACTTTCAGTTTATGATGATTGTGAATAAAGTTGCTATGAAGAGTTGCGTGCAGGTTTTTGTGTAGATTAGCAATTAGGCAAATAATTAGGAGCATGATTGCTGAATCATGTGATAAGACAGTGTTTAGCTTTGTAAGAAACTGCCAAACTATAATCCAAATTATAAAATGTTGCATTCATACCAGCAATAAAATAACTATCCCTATAGCTCTATATCCTTACCAGCATTTTGTATTAACAATTTTATGGATTTTAGCCATTCTAATAATTGTATAAATGGTATACAATTATTAATAAGTATTCTTATTGCTTTAATTTGCAGCTATCTAATCACATGTGATATTGAGCATGTTGTCCTATGTTTATTTGTTGTATGTTTCTCATTGGTATGGTATGTGCTCAGCTCTTCTACCCATTTTATAATTGGGTTATTTGCTTTCTTATTGATGAATTTTAAGAGTTCTTTGGATATTTTGTACACAAGTCCTTTATCAGATATGTGGTTTATAAGTATTTTTTTCCCAATCTGTGGCCTCTTTATTCTCTTAACAGTACAGAAGTTTTAGTGTAACTTATTAATTTTTTCTTTCACGAGTTATGCTTTTGGGTTATTTCAGTTTATGAAGATTGTGAATAAAGCTGCTATGCAGAGTTGCATGCAGGTTTTTGTGTAGACATGTTTTCAACTCTGTTAGGCAAACAATTAGGAGCATTATTGCTAGATCATGTGATAAGACAATGTTTAGCTTTGTAAGAATAAAAATCCATATATCCCCATACTCATCACCAATACCCCTCCTCATTCCAAGATAGAGAACATAGCCTAGGGTTCTGGGGATTGCCCAACTCCATCCACTACCCTGGGCACCTGAGCACTCCTCCCAAGGAGTTCGAGGTTGGGCCTAAACTCTGGAGTTCTATTACGTCAGCTGGCATTTCCCTGAGAATGCCATCTGTGGGTCTGGAGACTGGCCTTCCCAGCTCATCACAGCAACTGTCAATAGCAATACACACTTCTTGGGATCCAGAGAGTCATCTCGCCACTGTTTCTGCCTTTGCCCATACCATGCTGGCCTGATAACCTGCCCACCTGCCCAGTCTACTGCTGGCACTGCTGGCATCCAAGCAAGCCACCTGGATACCCAATAATCAGCCTGCTGGTATCCACTAATATCAGTGCTAGTGTAAACCACTATGGGTCACAAGGATGGATATGCTCAGCCTACCACTGCACCACTGGGGCCTAAAGCCTGGCCTATCTAGCATCTCAGTACCCAGCACAATTTTACCACAGCCTCCACTTTATAACCTCAAAAAGGAAATCATGGATACCACTAATGCTGTTTACTGCCAAAGAAATCATGCAGAAACAGTACCACAGGATGCACCTAGAATCAAAGCCAAAGTGCCCTATCTAACCAACACAATCAATACATCTTCAAGAAAAAGTCCTCTCTTATGAAGATAAAAATTAAAAAATAGAAAGAGATCACTGTTAAAACAGATGCACAGTATTATCATAAAGACACAGGAAACAGAAAAGCCACTGTCCCCCAGGCCCCAGAAAAGCAAAGAAATTTGACACTCCAAAGAAACACAGTAGCTTTCCAGCAATATAGCTTACTCACAAAGAAAATTTTTAAACCCCAGAAAAAGAAATCAAAATATTGATTTTAAAGGAGCTCAGTGAGCCAGAAGGGAATTCTATAAGATAAGAAATTAAAAAAAAAAAAAGGTTCAGTATTTGGATGAGGAATTTACCAAAGAGATAGCTATTTTGAAAAATAATCAAATAGAAATTCTGGAACAAAAAATATTTTGGAGGAAATACAAAAGATATATATCTAGATAGATAGATAGATAGATAGATAGATAGATAGATAGACTTCAACAATAGATTGGCTCAAATGAAGAAAAAACTCTCAGAACTTGAAGACAAATCTTTTGAAATAGTCCGGTCAACAAAAATAAAGGAAAAGAAGGAACAAAGCCTTTGTGACATTTTGGACAACATAAAATGACTGAATATTTAAATTTTTGGTATTACTGAGGGCATAGAGAAAATGAAGGGATTTTTTAAAACTTTTTTAAAAAATAATAAAGACTTCCCAAGACTAGCTAGAGATGTAGACATTCAGATACAGAAGGCTCAGTGTTCCCAGGTAGATACAATGCCAAAAGTTTTTCCTAGGGCACTGTCTGATACGGTTTGACTGTGTCCCCACCAAATCTCATGGAGAATTGTAGTTCCCATAATTACCACATGTTGTGGGAAGGACTCAATGGGAGGTAATTGAATCATGGCAGCAGTTACATGCTGTTCTCGTGAGACGGAGTGAGTTCTCGTGAAATCTGATGGTTTTATAAGGGGCTTTTCCTTTCCCCCTTTTCTAGCACTTCCCTCTCTCCTGTAACCTTGTGAGGAAGGACATGCTTACTTCCCTTTCCACCATGATTGTAAGTTTCCTGAGGCCTCCTCAGCCCTGGAAAACTGTGAGTTAATTAAACCTCTTTCCTTTATAAATTACTCAGTCTTGGGTAGTTCTTTACAGCAGCATGAGAATTAACTAATACAGTAAATTGGTACCACAAAGAGTCTGGTGCTGCTATAAAGATACCCCAGAATGTGGAAGCAACTTTGGAACTGGGTAATAGGCAAAGGTTGAAACAGTTTGGAGGGCTCAGAAAAAGACAGGAAGATGTGAGAAAGTTTGGAACTTCCTAGAGACTTGTTGAATGGTTTTGACCAAAATACTGAGAGTGATATAGACAATGTAGTCCAGGCTGAGGTGGTCTTAGATAGAGATGAGGAACTTCTTGGGAACTGTAGCAAAGGTGACTCTTGCTATGCTTTAGCAAAGAGATTAGCGCATTTTGACCCTGCCCTATAAATCTGTGGGACTTTGAACTTGAGAGAGATGATTTAGGGTATATGGCAGAAGAAATTTCTAAGTGGTAATGTTCAAGAAGTGACAGAGAATAAACATTTAGAAAATCTGTAGCCTGATGATACATTAGAAAAGAAAAACCCATATTCTGGGGAGAAATTCAAGCCAGCTGGAGAAATTTGCATAAGTAGTGAGGAGCCAAATGCTAATCACCAAGACAATGAGGAAAAGGCCTCCAACACTTGTCAGAGACCTTCATGGCAGCTCCTGCCACCAGAGGTCCAGAGGCCTAGGAGGCAAATGTGGTTTTGTGGACTGGGTCCAGGGCACCCCCTGCTGTGTGCAGCCTCCAGACTTGGTTTCCTGCATCCCAGCTGCTCCATCTGTGGCTAAAAGGGGCCAAGTTACAGCTCAGGCCATTGATTTAGAGGGTGAAAGCCCCAAGCCTTGGCAGTTTCCACATGGTATTGGGCTGTGGCTGTGCAGAAGATGAGAATTGAGGTTTGGGAACCTCCACCTAGATTTCAGAGGATGTATGGAAATGCCTGGATATCCAGGAAGAAGTCAGCTGAGGGGCAGAGCCCTCATGGAGAACCTCTGCTATGGCAGTGCAGAAAGGAAATGTGGTGTTGGAGCCCCGACACAGAGTCCCCACTAGAGCACTATCTAGAGGAGCTGTGAGAGGAGGACCACTGTCCCCCAGACCCTAGAATGGTAGATCCACCAACAGCTTGTACTGTTTGCCTAGAAAAGCCACAGGCACTCAAAGCAAGCCTGTGAAAGCAGCTGGGAGGGGTCTGTACTCTGTGAAGCCACAGTGGTACAGCTTCACAGTTGCATCTGTGAGACATGGAGTCAAAGGAGATCATTTTGGAACTTTAAGGTTTAATGACTATACCACTGAATTTTAGACATGCATGGGCCCTGTAATCCCTTTGTTTTGGCCAATTTCTTCCATTTGGAATGGGTGTATTTACTCAATGCTTATACCCTCATTGTATTTAGGAAGTAACTAACTTGCTTTTGATTTTAAAGACTCATAGGTGGAAGGGTTTTGCCTTTTTTCAGGTGAGACTTTGGGCTTAGACTTTTAGGTTAATGCTGGAATTAACTAAGACTTTGGGGGACTTTTGGAAAGGCATGCTTGTGTTTTGAAATGTGAGAACATGTAATTTGGGAGGGGTCATAGGTGGAATTATATTGTTTGGTGTGTCCTCACCCAAATCTCATCTTGAATTTTAGTTTCCATAACCTCTGCACTTTCAGCATTAGGGACCCAGTGGGAGGTAAATGAATCACGGGGGCAGTTTTCCCCATGCTGTTCTTGTGATAGTGAGTTCTCACAATACCTGATGGTTTTATAAAGGCCTTTTCCTCCTTTGCTTGGCACTTCTCTCTCTCATGCCACCTTGTGAAGAAGGATGTGTTTTCTTCTCCTTATGCTGTGATTGTAAGTTTCCTGAGGCTTCCCTTGCCCTGGAGAACTGTAAATCCATTAAACTTCTTTCCTTTATAAATGATGCAGTCTCAGGTAGTTCTTTATAGTAGCAAGAGAATGGACTAATACACTGTCTAAAGTCAAAGCTAAAGAATGAATCATAAAAAGAACAAGAGAAAAGCTTCTAGTCATCGATAAAGGAAATACCATCAGACTAACAGTGGATTTCTTAGTGGAACCTAATAAGCCAAAAGAGGATGGGGGTAACATATTCAAAGTGCTGAAACAGGCAGACCCAAGAATACTATATCTAACAATATTATTTTTTATAATTAGTAGAGATAAAGCCTTTCTCAGACAAGTAAATGTCAAAGAAATCTATTACTGCTAGACCAGTGCTACAAGAAATGCTCAAGGGAGTTATAAACCTGAAGCAAAAGGACAATATTTACCATCATGAAAACAGATGAAAGTATATAAAACTCATTGGTAAAGCAATCACACAAAAGAGGAAGAGAATAGACTTAAATGGTACCATTACCCAAATCCACAAAACCACAGTGACAGACAACAAGAGAAGAAAGAAGAAACAAATAATGAACAATATGGCAGGAACAAAGCCTCACATATCAAAAATAACCTTGAACCTAGGTTAAATTCTCTACCTAAAAGATAGCATGGCTGAATGGATAGAAAAACATAATCCAACTACAAGATGCTTAGATGAAACTTATCTTACTAGACATATGTGACAGAAGGAAAAGAGGTGGAAAACTATTCCAATGGAAACCCAAAGTGCACATGAGCAGTTGTTATATCAGATAAAAACACCTCAAAGCAAGAACAATAAAGAAAAGAAAGAAAGTCCTTATATAATGATAAAGGAGTCAATCCAGTGGAAAGATATAACAATTCTAAATTTATATGCACTCAATACTGAAGCACAAAGATTTATAAAGTAAATATTATTGAATCTAAAGAGAGAGAGACTGCAATAAAATAATACTGGCGGGCTTCAACACCCCACTGTCAGCATTAGGGAGATTATCTAGGCAGAAAATCAACAACAACAACAAAACCACATTGGATTTAAACTTGACTTGATATCAAAGAGTATCAAAGAGACCTAATAGATATTTACAGAACATTCTATCCAACAACTGCAGAATTACTTTTTTTTTTTACATCAGCACATGGCACACTTTCAGGATACGCCATATGTTAACCATAAAACAAGTCTCAACAACATTTAGAATATTGAAATCATATTAAGTGTCTTCTCAGACCACAATGGAATAAAGCTAGAAATCAATACCAAGAGGAACTTTGAAAAGTACATAAATACATGGAAATTAAACAACATATTTCTGAATAACATTAGGTCAATGAAGAAATTAAGATGGAATTTAAAAAATTTGTGAAAAAAATAAATATGGAAACACAACATATCAAAACCTGTGGGATGCAACAAAAGCAGTGCCAACAGGGAAGTTTATAGCAATAAATGCCTACATCGAAAAAAAGATTACAACTTAACAACCTAACAATGTACCTCAAGGAACTAGAAAAGCAAGAACAAACCACACTCAAAATTTGTGGAAGAGGGAAAATAATAAAGATCAAACCAGAACTCAACAAAATAGAGATGAAAAATAATAGAAAAAAAGTCAATGAAACTAAGAGTTGGTAATTTGAAAAGACAAACAATATTGAGAAACTGCTATATAGACCAAGCAAGGAAAGAAGTGAAGAGACTCAAATAAAATCAGAGGTGAAAAAGAAGACATTACAATTGATACCACAGAATACGAAAGATTATCAGAGACTATTATTAACAACAATATCCTGATAAACTGGAAAACATAGGAGGAAATGGGTAAATGCCTGGAAGCATACCACCTACAAAGACTGAATCAGGAAGAAATAGAAAACCTGTACAGAGAAATAATAAGTAGTGAAATTGAATCAGTAATAAAATGACTCCCAATAGAGAAAAGCCCAGGACAGGATAAGTTCAGAGCTGAATTCTATCAAATGTACAAAGAGCTAATACAAATCCTTCTGAAAGTATTAAAAAAAATTCAAGAGAAGGGAACTCTCCCTAACTCATTCAACAAGATTAGCATCACTCTGATACCAAAACCAGACCAAGACACAACAAAAAAAAGAAGACAGCAGTTCATATCCCTGATAAACATCACACAAAAATTGTCAACAGAATACAAGAAAACTGAGTCTAACAGCACATCAAAAAGGTAATACACCACAATCAATTTATCTTTATACTGGGAATGCAAGAATGGTTCAACATACACAAATCAGTAAATGTAATACATTACATCAACAGCATATATGACAAACTCATAGCTAACATCATTCTAAATGGTGAAAAATTGAAAGCCTTTCCTCTAAGAACAAGATAAGGATGACCACTTTTACTACTCCAAAATCTGTATTAGGGTTTTCTAAAGGAACAGAACTAATAGGTTAGATATATATGAAGTGGAGTTTATTAAGGAGTATTAACTCACATAATCACAAGTTGAAGTCCCCCAATAGGCTGTCTGCAAGCTGAGGAGCAAGGAAGTCCAAGTCTCCAAATTTCAAAAGTCGGGAAGCTGACGGTGCAGCCTTTAGTTTGTGGCCAAAGCCCCAAGGATCCCTGGCAGATCACTGGTGTAAGTCCAAGAGTCCAAAAGCTGAAGAACTTGGAGTCTAATATTTGAAAGCAGGAAGCATCCAGCATGGAAAGAAAGATGAAGTATGGAAAACTCAGTAAGTCTGCTCTTTCAATCTTCTTCTGCCTACTTTATTATAGCAGCTCTGGCAGCTGATTAGATGATGCCAACCCAGACTGAGGGAGGGTCTGCCTTTTCCAGTTCACTGACTAGAACATAGTACTGAAAGTTCTGACCAGAGCAGTCACACAAAAGAAAGAAATAAAAGGCCTCTAAATAGAAAAAGAGAAATTCAAATTGTTCCTCTTTGCTTATGATATGATCTTATACCTGATAAGCCCGAAAAACTTCACCAAAAAACTCTTAGATTTGATCAATTCAGTAATGTTGCAGGATAGAAAATCAACTACAAAAATCAGTAGAATTTTTATACACCAATAATAACCTAGCAGAGAAATAAATCAAGAATGCAACCCCATTACAATAGTTACAGAAGAAAATAAAACATCTTAGAATAAATTTAACCAAGGAGGTGAAAGATCTCTACTAGGAAAATTACAAAACATTGATAAAAGATATTGAAGATGACATAAACAAATGAAAAACATCACATGCTCATGGATCGAAGAATTAGCATCATTAAAATAACAGTATTGTGCAAAGCAATCTATAGATTCAAAGCAATCTCTATAAAAAAAACCAACATCATTCTTCACAGAATTATTTAAAAATTCTAAATTTCACATGAAACCAAAAAAGAGCTCAAACAGTCAAAGGAATCCTAAGCAAGAAAAAAAACACAAAGCTGAAAGTATCATATTACCTGACTTTAAATATATTACAAGGCTGTAGTAACCAAAACAGCATGATATTAATATGAAAAAATGACAGACTAATGGAACATATAGAGAATCCAGAAATAAGGCCACATATTTACCACAACTGATCTTTGTCAAAACCAACAAGAACTTACGTTAAGGGAAAATGCCCTCTTCCATAGACAGTGCTGAGAAAATTGGATAGCCACATGCAGAAGACTGAAACTGGATTTCTATCTCTTATCATATGTAAAACACTACCCAAACTAGGTTGAAGAACTTAATCGTAAGACCCAAAACTATAATACCAAAAGAAATCCTAGGGAAAACTCTCCTGGATATTGGGCTAGGCAAAGAACTTATGACTAAGACTTCAACAGCAAAGGCAGCAAAACCAAAAATAGACAAATGGCACTTAATTAAACTAAAAACTTCTGCAAAGCAAAATAAATCAACAGAGAAAAGAGGCAACCTGTTGAATGGGAGAAAATATTTGCAAACTATTCATCTAATAAGAGACTAATTAATATCTAAGATATACAAGGAACTCAAACAACAAGAAAAAAACATAATTACATTAAAAGTAGTCAAAGGACATGAGTAGACACTTCTTAAAAGATAACAGACAAATGACCAACAGGTATATGTGAAATACTCAACATCACTAATCGTCATGGACATTCAAATGAAAACCATAATGAGATATTATTTTACCCCTTTCAGAATGGCTGTTATTAAAAGTACCAAAAAAGAAAATAAGTAGATCTTGGTGAGGATGTGGAAAAAAGGGAACTCTTATAACTGTTGTAGGAATGTAAGTTAGTATAGCCACCATGGAAAATAGTATGGCCATTTCTCAAAAAAACACAAACAAACAAACAAAACTACAATTCCATCCATTAATTCCACTGCTATTTACCCCAAAGAAAAGAAATCAATATATCAAAAGGATACCTGCACTCGCATGTTTATCTTCTTCATAAGAGCCAAGATATGGATTCAACCTAAGTGTGCATCAATGGATGAATGGATAAAGAAAATGTAGTGTGTATATGTATTAGGCCATAAAAAATGAAATCCTTTCATTTGCAGCAACATAGATGGACGTTGAAATCAGTATTACATGTTCTGACTTATATGTTGCAGCTAAGAAATTTGATCATATGAATGTAGATAGTGGAAAGATAGATTACAGAGACTGAACAGGGTGAGTAGCGGGCAGGAGAAGGATGAAAACAAGTGGCTTAAAGGGTACAAACATACAATTAGATGGAACTAATAAAGTCAATGTTTGATAGTAGAATAAAGAGACAGGAGTTAACA
This sequence comes from Cacajao melanocephalus, assembly GCA_963573385.1. Classification (NCBI taxonomy): domain Eukaryota; kingdom Metazoa; phylum Chordata; class Mammalia; order Primates; family Pitheciidae; genus Cacajao; species Cacajao melanocephalus. The sequence continues at coordinate 36,331 of CAUYLG010021411.1, read as the reverse complement.
AAATGTATTATTGTACTCAGGATATGGGCATACAAAATACCTGACTTTATCACTACATATTATATATATGTAAAAATTTTTTACATGTACCCCATAAAGTTGTACAAATTAAAAAAAAAAACCCAAGACACAAACACATACCTTAGATTAAGCCTACACCAGGTCAGGATGATCAATATCACTCTCTTCCACCTCCACATCTTGTCCCACTGGAAGGCCTTTAGGCCCAATAACAGGCATGGAGCTATCATTTCCTATGATAATGATACCTTCTCTTGAGATACTTCCTGAAGAACATACTTTAAGCTGTCTTTGCAGTTAGCTTTTCTTATATAAGAAGAAGGAGTACACACTAAAATAACAATATAAAACATAGTAAGTAAATCCTAGGCAATAGGTACTTTTCAACTCCCTTATAATCGTATTGTACTACTGACAGATATGCAGTCTTTTATTGACTAAAACATCATTATGGTGCCTTTGTATATTAACCTTTTAGCCTGCAACCTTGTTATAGCCACTTATTCATTCCAAAAGTTTTTGTTGTTGTTGTTATTGTTGATTCTTTGGGATTTCCTTAATAGACAATCATGTCATCTATGAACAAAGACAGTTTTATTTCTTCCTTACCAATCTGTGTACTTTTATTTTCTTTTCTTGTCTTATTGCATTAGCTAGGTTTTCTAGTATGTTGAATAGGAGTGGTAAGAAGGGGCATCATTGCTTTATTCCTGAAATTAAAGGGAAAATAGTGTTTGTTTTCCATCAAGTATGATGTTAGGTGGGGTGGGGGGGCAGCTTTTAGGGGGTTTATGTTCTTGATCAAGAAGTTCTGCTCTATTCCTAGTTTGCTAAGAGTTTTTACTATGAGTGTTTGATTTTGTTAAATGCTCTTTTTGCATCTGTTGATATGATCATGATATTCATTCTTTAACCTGTTGATGTGATGAATTACATTAATTAATTTTTGAGTGTTTAACAAATCTTATATATTGTCCTATGTTTTTAAGAATTTAAAAACCTTTTATGTGTTGGTGACTTCTAAACTTGTATCTCCAGCCTAGATGTATCTTCTACATGTCTGTCATTTCCTAACATTTCCTAAACAACTCCAGGTCATAGTTAACAAAAATGCTTCTTCTGCAGTCTTTCTCATTCCAGTGAATGTAAATTGCATTTTTATATGGCCTTTTTCAGAAAGGGCTACAATCCTTGGCTCTTCTACAATGGAACTCAAGACTATAGTCACCAACGTTTCTGTGCTTTTGCAACATGCTTCTGGGGTGGAATTGGCACTCAGGGGGACAGCAGAAACAGAAAAGTCAGAGACAGATGGCATGCCTGGATTCCAAGACTGTTGTACCATGGCATGAACAACCAACAAAAGCGTGTGTAGAGACAGGAGTGTGGTATTAGAGTTCCTGAGGGAGTGCACGTTAAAAAATAGAAGTTTCAACCAGAGAGCCAAGAATCTGCTTTACTGTGTGAACCCATCAGGCTTATTCTAGCAGGAATTTTCTGCATGAGAAAACAAGTAAAGGTAGCCCATGGCAAGAAAATTATAATTAAGGAGACCATATGTTTCCTATGGCAGTCTCAATATATACCTACTGTAGATTAATTATTTATTTATCTTCAATGCCTTCTTTCACTTTCAACAGTGTCCCAATTTAGGTGATATATTATTTGGTTACTTATTTATAACTTTTGGGACATTAAAGAAAGTTGAATAGCTTCTGGAGATAGAAACTCCATATGGAAGATTTGTGGGGAGGATCCAAACCGTCTTCCTGATTATATCAGGTCTTTGGTCTAGTAGCTTAGGGGAAGCAATGGAAGCAGGTTGTATTGTGTACTTCCAAGTACTGGAATCTCAATGTTACTTTAGAGTAACATAAAATTACTGCTAGGAAAGAAAAAACTACCTTTAAAATTAACTATAAACATGAACAGAATTGAAATGTTTCAAAAGCGTAGAAATTAAATTATATTATGGAGAACTGAATCCAGGAAAGAAAGCCTGAAGATTCAGACATGAGACCATATATCCCATTTTAAACCTGAGTGTTTAATGCTGGTGTAGTTTTAGGAGTATGCATATTGTAACAGAGCTATATTAAGAAGCTGGTGGAATAAAAAAAATGATGTAGCTCAGTGAAGATATGATCTTTTCTCCTCCCTGAATTTCCCCCCATTAAGGAGTAAGTGGGAGCTGGACAATGTTTGGGAGAGAGGCAAAGAGTGACAACATTGCGCAAATGGGACTTGATGGCTTCCCAACTTTTCATGAGGGTTATATGCCTGTAAGCACCCTTCAGAGGGATCAGGTGCATCCTCCCCTGAAACGCGTCTTCACTATTCCTCCTGGTTAGTGGCTATGAGACTAGGAAATGCATCCAGGATAAAGAAGTGACTAATGGTATTACAAAAGTAGGGAAGTCTTCCCAAGAAGGTAATGATCACAGAATTCAATGTGGATCAGCAGAAGTACTCTTGTAGGAAGTAAGAATTTGGTTGATTGTAACCCTATTGGAAACAAGAAAAAAAAATTACTTGATTATTTGAGGCAAGATAAAGCAGGTAGAAAGAGACAGCATGTAATCTGGATGTAAGGAAAGCAAAAAAAGAAAAAGAAAAAGAAAAAAATAAGAGGGGCTCTACTAAGCAGGATGGGTGAGTAAAAGTTCTGTGTCTGTTATGTGGGGTAGGTCCCAGCATAGCTGTACTGGAGGTGGTCTAGGTGAGAGCTAATTGTGCATATCTCTTTCCGCCTCCACATTCAGTGAGATCATGTTGGTGGCTTGAAATTAGCCATGGTGAGAAGTACTTAGTGTTCACAGTGTGGAAATAGGCAAATGATGTAAATCAGAGCTTCCTTTTGAATAATTCTCCCAGAGAACTGTTTGTTAAATATTTATGAACATACCATTGGGTCCTAGACTCTTTGCTGATAGAAATAAGAAATTCACATGTTGAATTATATTTTGTTTCATCGTGAGCTCCTAAGCTTATCTGTTAACTTGCTTTGTTGACAGAAAAGCTGGTATGACCTTATTCTAGAGTGACTGAAGGAGATCTGTCCTGTAAGTTTACCAAGGCCCAATATTTAATTCTGGGTCAAAATCAGGGCATTTCTGCCTTAGGAATAGGCTCAAACTTCAGAATAACCCTGTCATGAACTTAGTGCCTTGGGTACTTTTTTTGCTTCTGAACGGTCAGATTGTTTATCTGGAGGTGAGAAGCCTGGAGAAAAACAATAGTGTTACCCTTTTTGAATTTCATTGCATGCCAGAAAGTCTGTGGTTGGTAGACAGCCTTATTATGCCAGTCTCTCTGGGGATTATTTCTGAATTTCAGAACTATTTAAAGAAATGCAAAGCCCTAAAATTTTGTATGAGTATGACAAAATGCAATTTGATGCTGATTAGATTTTGCCAGGACCTTAAACCTAAGTATGTACTGATTTTGCACACAGCTGTTAACCGTTCTTTTAATACTGTTGTTTAAATATTGAAAAAAATCACTGCTACTTGCAAATAGAAGACTCACATGGACAAAAAACAACTGTTTAACTTTCTTAGAGTAAGTCTGTAGGACACAGAACAACTGCGGTATTTTCACACAATAAGAAACCATATGTCTGATATAAAAAAAGAAAGTAGCATCCTCTGTTTATGAGAGGTAAAATTAGTGTTGAAAAATATGTGTATCTGAATTGACACTTTCAGGAGGCAATTAGCCATGTAGTTTGGCAGCATCTAGCTGAGTGGAGGCTTCCGGAGTAAATATCATATTTTGGAGAAAGAAACAGCAAAGAGGCTAGTTTACTTATGAACCACAAATAATGGATACTAGATTGTCAAGAGGCAATGTGATGTAATTTGCTTTTAAATTTAGTCATCAGAACACACAGTAACTGTTACTTGAAGCTCCTGAAGCTTTGGATATGAGAGTACTCACATTCGTCTTTGATTTCGCCATCTCCTTTGAGTGGCCTGAGAATAGTCAAGGTTTTCAAAGATTTCTTACTTCACAAGATCTCCACGGTTGGAGAGAGCTGATGTTGAAGTCGGCTACTATCAGTTATTCTTGTCTTCTGTTAAGCCAAATGAAATTCTTCCAAACTCAGAGGGGGATAAGGGAATATGTGAAAAAAGCAACTAGAAGCTGAGCCCCATTTTAAATAGCTGCTTGCATTTGTGTGTTCAGTTTACTTCTCCACTTTAAAAACATTTTAAGGAAGCTTTAAAAAAATAAAAAATATAATACATTTTAAATTGGAAAAGTTAAATGAGACAATGCCACCAGTGCAAACATGTGCACAGATGCTGGCAACCCCATGCCCCACCAATGTCACGCCCCTGCCACATCACTGCCACCGCTGGTGCAAGTGCATGTGAGAATGCTGCCACTCTGCTCCTGCCATTGCCTTTCCTCAGCAGACGTGTATGCACCCCACCATGCTGCTGTAGTTGCTGGAATGCATGAACGATCACAGATCCTGCTGCCACTGACCTGTTGAAGCACTTTGACTGTCATCCCCCATCAGAATGTTGTGACCAGTGGATTTGGAATGTATAAGTCCCTCCAGCACAGCAGGCTTCTAATCTCAGTGGGCTAGAAAACAAAGCCAAGGGCCTGGTTCCAACCAACCAGAACTGGAGCATGAAGCCTAGGAGTGTTGAGCTGAGCCTTGACTCCCTAAAATCTTCTAGAAATGAAACCAGACAACTGAACACCTCCCTCTCCCTTATACCACAATTAAATCCCCAAGGACATCAACTAAGATAAAAGCAAAAAAAAAACCTCATCCAAAAGATAGCAACTTTAAAGACTGTCGGAGCATCAAGAAACAAGAAAGGACCAGTGCAACAACTCTGTCAACTCAAAAAGCCACGGTGTCTTCTTACCTCCAAATGACAGCACTAGTTCTCTATCAGGCTGATAGTTCTCAATCAAGCTGAAAAGGCTGAAATGACAGACAAAAGTTTCAGAATGTGGATTAGGAATGAAGATGACTGGGATTCAGGAGAAAGTCGAAACCCAATCCAAGGAACATAAGGAATACAATAAAATGATACAGGAGCTGAAAGACAAAATGGCTATTTTAAGAAAGGACCAAAGTAATCTGATTGAGCTGAGTAACTCAGTTCAAGAATTTTATAATGCAATTGCAATTATTAACAGCAGAATTGACCAAGCTGAGGGAAAAAAAGTTGTTTGAAGACCAGTTCTATGAAATAATTCAGTCAGGCAAAATTAAAGGAAAAAAAGAATTAAAAAGAGTGAACGAAACCTATGAGAAATATCAGCTTATGTAAAGAGAGCAAATCTATAACTCATTGGTGTCCCTGAAAGGCAAGGAAAGAAAGCAAACAACTTGGAAAATATATTCAAGTATATTGTCCATAAGAATTTTCCCAACCTCACTAGAGAAGCCAACATGCAAATTCAGAAAATGCAGAGAACTCCTGCAAGATACTATACAAGACAACCATCCACAAGTCATCAGGTTTTCCAAGGTCAAAACAAAAGGAAAAATGTTAAGGGCAGCTGGAGAGAAGGGGCAGATAACCTACAAAGGGAATCCCAACAGGCTAACAGTGGATCTTTCAGCAGAAACTCCACAAGCCAGAAGACACTGGGGGCCATATTCAACATTCTTAAAGAAAAGACACTGAAACCAAGAATTTCATATCCAGTCAAACTGAGCTTCATAAGTAAAGGAGAAATAAGATCTAAGATCTTTTTCAGATAAGCAACTGCTAAGAGAATTTATTACCACAAGACCTACCTTATGAGAGGTCCTTAAGAGAGTGCTGAATAAGGAAAGGAAAGACTATTATTGGCCACCATAAAAACACACAAGTACATGGTCCATTGACATTATAAAGTAACTACACAATTGACTCTGCATAATAACCAGCTAACAACATGATGAAAAGATCAAATCTGCACATATCAATATTAACCTTGAAAGTAAATGGGCTAAATGCACCCAATTAAAAGGCACAGAGGGGCAAGTTAGATAAAGAAGCAAAACCTAACTGTATGCTGTCTTCAAGAGGCCCATCTCACTTAATGGTATCAGTAGGTTCAAATTAAAGGGATGGAACACTGATAGCTATATACCCAAAATAAAACTAATCAATATATCAAAGAGATAGCTGTACTCCTATGTTTGTTGCAGCACTGTTTACAATAGCTAAGATTTGAAAGGAACCTAAGTGTTCATCAACAGATGAGTGGAATAAAAATATTTGATATGTATACATAATGGAGTACTATTCAGCCATTAAAAATAATAAGATCCAATCATTTGCAACAACATGGATGGAACTGGAGGTCATTATGTTAAGTGAAGTAAGCCAGGCACAAAAAGATAAACATTGCATGCTCTTACTTATGTGTGGCATCTAAAAATCAAATCCATTGAACTCGTAGACAGAGAATACAAGAAGGTTTACTAGAGGGTGGGAACAAGAGTGGGGCCTAGGGAGGACATGGGGATGGCTAATGGGTACAAAAAATAGAAAGAATGAATAAGCCTTACTATGTGATAGCACAACAGGATGACTATAGTCAATACTAACTTAATTGTCCATTTTAAAGTAACTGAAAAATGTAATTGGATTGTTTGTAACTCAAAGGATAAATGCTTGAGGGGATGGATACCCCATTCTCCATGATGTGCTTACTTCACATTGCATGCCTGTATCAAAACATCTCCTGTACCTCATAGAGATATACACCTCCTTTGCACCTACAGAAATTTAATTTGAAAAAATTAAAGGGATGACATAAAGTCTACCAAGCAAGCAGAAAACAGAAAAAAAGCTCTAATTTCAGACAAAATAGACTTTAAACCAACAACAATCAAAAAAGATAAAGAAGGGCATTGCATAATGGTAAAAGGTTCAATTCAACAAGACCTAAAGAACTTAAATATATATGCACCCAATACAGGAGTGTCCATATTTATAAAACAAGTTCTTAGTTCTTAGAGTCCTACATAGAAGCTTAGATAACCCCATAATAATGGTGGGAGATTTCAACATCCTCCTGACAGTATTTGACAGATCATCAAGGGAGAAAACTAACAAAGATATTTGGAACCTGAACTTGATATTTGACCAAATGGACCTAACATATATCTACAGAACTCTCCACTGAAAAACAAAAGGATAATTTTTTTTATTCTCAATTTCTTCACATCATTCTTCTCATCTGCACATGGTATATACTCTAAAGTTGATCACACAATCAGCCATAAAACAATTGTCAGCAAATTCAAAACAACTATTATACTAATCACACTCTCAGACCACAGCACACTAAAACCAGGCATTAATACTAAGATCACTCAAAACTGCACAATTACATGGAAATTAAACAACCTGCTCTTGAATGACTTTTGAATAAATAATAAAATTAACACAGAAATCAAGAAATTATTTGAAACTAATGAGAAAAATGATACAACAAACCAGAATCTCTGGGACACAGCTAAAGCAGTGTTAAAAGGAAAGTTTGTAGCACTAAACACTCACATCAAAAAGTAAGAAAGATCTCAAATTAACAATGTAACATCACACCTAGAGAAACTAGAAAAACAAGAGTGAACAACTTCAAATCTAGCAGAAATGAGAAATAACCAAAGTCAGAACTGAACTGAAGGAAATTGAGATGTAAAAAGACATACAAAAGATCAATGAATCCAGGAGTTGTTTGTTCTTTGAAAGAATAAAAATGATTGGTAGACTGCTAGCCAGACTAATAAAGAAAAAAAAAGGAAAGATACAAACAAACACAATCAGAAATGGCAAAAAGGACATTACCACCAATCTCACAGAAATACAAAAACCCCTCAGAGACTACTATGAACACCTCTAGGCAAACACACTAGAAAACCTAAAAGAAATTGATAAATTCCTGGAAACATACAACCTCCCAAGATTAAACCATGAATAAATAGAGTCCCTGAACAGACCAGTAATGAATTCCAAAATTGAATCAATAATAAAAAGCCTACCAACTAGGAAAAACCCAGGACCATATTTATAGACAAATTCTACCAGATTCATAAAGAACAGCTGGTGCCATCCCTACTGAAACTATTCCGAAAAAGTGAGGAGGTGGGACTCCTCCGCAGCTCATTCTAGGAAGTCAGCATCATTCTGATACCAAAACCTGGCAGAGTTACAACAAAAAAGGAAAGCTTCAGGCCAATATTCTTGATAAACATTGATGCAAAATCTTCAACAAAATGCCAGTAAACCAAATCAAACAGCATATTAAAAAGTAAATTCACCACAATCATGTAGGCTTTATCCCTGGGATGCAAAGTTATTTTAACATACGTAAATCATCCAATGTAATTTATCACATGAACAGAACTAAAAACAAAAACCATATGACTATTTCAATAGGCACAGAAAAAGCTTTCAATAAAATTTAACATCCATTCATTTAAAAAACCCTTTACAAACTAGGCATCAAAGAAACATACCTCAAAATAATAAGAGCCACCTATGACAAACTAAGAGCCAACATCATACTGAATGAGCAAAATTTGGTAGGATTCCTCTGGAGAACTGACAGAAGACATGGATGTCCAGTCTCACTACTCCTCTTCAACATAGTCCTGGAAATTCAAGCCAGAGCCATCAGGCAGGAGAAAGAAATGAAACACATCCAAATAGGAAGAGGGAAAGTCAAACTATCTCTGTTTGCAGATGATATGATTCTACACCAAGGAAACCCCATAATGTCTCTCAAAAACCTCCTAGATCTAATAAGTAGCTTCAGCAAAGTCTCAGGATACAAAATCAATATACAAAAATCCGAAGTATTTCTATACACCAACAATGTCCAAGCTGAGAGCCAAATCAGAAACTCAATCTCATTCACAATAGCCACAAAAAGAATAAAATACCTCAAATTACAGCTAATCAGGGAGGTGAAAGAACTCTGCAATGAGAATTACAAAATACTGCTGAAAGATATCAGAGATGACACAAACAAATGAAAAAACATTCCATGTTCATGAATAGGAAAAATTAATATTGTCAAAATGGCTATACTGCCCAAAGCAATTTACAGATCCAATGATATTCCTATCAAATTACCAGTGAGATTCTTCACAGAATTAGAAAAAAATGATTTCAAAATTCGTATGGAACAAAAAAGAGCTTGAATAGCTAAAGTAATCCTAAGCAAAAATAACAAAGCTGGAGGCATTCTGTTACTCAACTTCAAACTATGCTACAAGGCTGTAGTAACCAAAACAGCATGGTACTGGTACAAAAACAGACACATAGACCAATGGAAAAGAAGAGAGATCCCAGAAATAAAGCTGGCCACTTACAACCATCTGATCTTTGACAAAGTAGTCAAGAACAAGCAAGAGGGAAAGGAATCCCTATTCAGTAAATAGTGCTGGGATAACTGGTTAGCTATATACAGAAGATTAAAACTGAACCCCTTTCTTATACCATACGTAAAAATTAATTCAAGATGGATTAATGACTTCAATGTAAGTCCTAAAACTTTGAAAACCTGGAAGATAACCAAGATAATACTATTCTAGACATAGATGAAGATTTCTTAATGAAGACACTGAAAATAATTGCAACAAAAACAAAAATTGATGAATGGTACTAAACTTAAGAGCTTCTGCACAGCTAAAGAAACTATAAGCAGAGTAAATAACCTATAGAATGGGAGAAAATATTCACAAACTATGCATCCAAGAAAAGGCTAATATATAGCACTTATAAGGAACTTAATTCAATAAGCAAAAATTTAAAAAATCCATTAAAAAGTGGGCAAAAGACATGAACAGACACTTCTCAAAAGAAGACATACAAATGGCCAAAAAGTATATGAAAAAACCCTTAACATCATGAATCATCATATAAATGTGTATGAAAACCGCAATGAGATACCATCTCACACCAGTCAGAATAGCTATGATTAAAATATCAAAAATATCAGATGCTGGTGAGGCTGTGGAGAAAAGGGAATGTTTATACACTGTTGGTGGAAATGTAAGTTAGTTAAGCCCCTGTGGAAAGCAGTGCATGTGCATGTTTGTTACAGTTCTATTCACTATAGCAAAGACATGGAGTCAACCTAAATGCCAATCAATGGTAGACTGGATAAAGAAAATGTGGTACATATAAAACATGGAATACTACAGAGCCATACAAAGAATGAGATCATGTCCTTTTCAGCAACATCAGTGCAGTTGGAGGTCATTATCCTAAATGAACTAATGCAGGAAGAGAAAACCAAATACCTGCATGTTCTTATAAGTGGGAACTAAACATTGAGTACACGTGGACGCAAATAAAGGAACAATAGACACCAGGGCCTACTTGAAGATGGAGGGTGGGAGGAAGGTAAAGATAAAGAAACTACCTACTGGATATTATGCTTATTACTTGGGTGATGAAATAATCTGTACACCAAACCCTCATGACACACAATTTACCTATACAACAGTCTGCACGTGTACCCCTAAACCTAAAAGTTAAAAAGAAAAAAAAGTCAAAAAATAAAAAAATGAGACAATGAGACCAATAAGGGTAAGGAATATTAGGAAGCTATAATTCATGCACATGTTCATGTGCACATACGTGTTCACCAGAGATAGAGCACACACAGCTCCCAGCTCTCCAGGATCCAGCACGAAAGCAAAACATGATTGACTTAATGTCTTAGAATGTCCGTAAAACAAAACAAACCACTTGCTCAGAAAGAGCAAAGCTATTCTTGCCACTAGAAAGATTTCTCCTCTGGGTCCTCTTAAAGAGGGCACTGTAAAATACCAAGCAAAATCCTCAGCAGCATCCTTACAGCAAAGTAGTTGTAGGTTTTTGTAGGTCTCTCACTTTACAGTGTTTTTCAATGTGTGCTGACATCATCCTGCCAAAATGGAATTCTGGAAACAAATGTACATTGGTAAGGCCACTATGATGCAAGCAGGCACAGAGCTTTCTGATAATTTAGCTTAATTTAAGGGCAGATTTTATGGTTTTTAGCAAATAGGCAGAATGGATAGACTGAATATCCTTTGGATAATTCTCCATAAATATTATACCCCTCAGATAGAATTTTGATAAGTATAGTGGGGCAGTAAATTAAGTGTTATCTTTTCTGATAGGTACCCAAATTATAGAGACTCTGTAACTACAGTATTGTATTTAATTTTCTCCTACAAATAGTCCTTGGAATTATATTTTATTATTCTGAAGGAACATAAGAGTCAAGGGGCAGTGAGCAACCTGTGATGAGAATAGAAAGCCAGTGTGAGGGAGGTTTGAAGGGCAAATGTGAATCACAATCTGGCTGAGAAATCTCTTACGACCACAAGCTTTAAAAAGAAAACCCGGGCAGGGAGCAGTGGCTCACGCCTGTAATCCCAGCACTTTGGGAGGCCAAGGCAGGCAGTTCACGTGAGGTCCAAAGCCTGAGACCAGCCTAACCAACATGGTGAAACCCTGTCTCTACTAAAAGTACAAAAAAATTAGCCGGGGATGGTGGCGGGCACCTGTAGTCCCAGCTACTTGGGAGGCTAAGGCAGGAGAATTGCTTGAACCCGGGAGGCAGAGGTTGCAGTGAGCCGAGACCATGCCACTGCACTCCAGCCTGAGTGACAGAGTGAGACTCTGTCTCAAAAAAAAAAAAAAAAGGATAGCAAATTATCAAAGACTGTTGAGAGCAAATTAGGCCGGGTGCAGTGGCTCATGCCTGTAATCCCAGCACTTTGGGAGGCTGAGGCAGGCAGATCACGAGGTCAAGAGATAGAGATGATCCTGGCCAACATGGTAAAAGCCTGTCTCTGTTAAAAATACAAAAATTAGCTGGGTGTGGTGGTGCGTGCCTGTAGTCCCAGGTACTCAGGAGGCTGAGGCAGGAGAATTGCTTGAACCCGGGAGGCGGAAGTTGCAGTGAGCCGAGATCACACCACTGTACTCCAGCCTGGTGACAGAGCAAGTCTCTGTCCAAAAAAAAAAAAAAAAGGAAATTGAACTTAACTGAAATAAACCTGAATTACAAATTACACAAAGTTGTTCTTGAAAAGAATTAATAAACAGGCTAAAGTGGAGAAATGTACTGTAACAAATGACATGTTAAGCCTAAGTAAAATTGATACCAAACACTTTCTCTTGGTCACTCTGGTTGGTTGGTAAGTAGGCAAATGAATGCAGGGAGTGGGGAGTGGTAAATGGAATAAATTGTACACAAGTCAGACCAGAGGACTGACAGGGAGAGTTTCTAGAATTGTTATGTGTGAAAGTGGAGAGACTGGATTTTGGGTATCTTAGTTCATTCAAGATGCTATAAGAGAATACCATAGACTGGGTAGCTTTTTAACAACAGAAATTTATTTCTCATGGTTTCAGAGGCTGGGAAGTCCAAGATGAAGGACCTGGCAGATTTGGTATCTGCTGGGGTCTATGTCTTGGTTCATGGATTACTATCTTCTTTCAGCATCCTCACATGGCAGAGAGGGGAAAGAGAACTCTCTGGAGCCCATTGTATAAAGACACTGATACCATTCATGAGGGCTGTGCCCTTATGACCTATTTCCTTCCCAGAGACCTCACATTGGGGATTATGTTTCAACATATAAATTTTGGGGGACACAAACATTTGGTCTTTAGCACTCATCTGTGTTGAATGAGCTGAATAGCATTGAGGGTTATCTGTTCTGGGGCTCTGCTAGGAGTTGAACTGTGTCCCTCAAAATTCATATGTTGAAGTCCTAACCTCCAATGCCTCCAAGTGTGACCTTATTTGGAAATAGGGTTGTTGCAGATGTCATTAGTTAAGATGAGGTCATCCTGGGATAGGGTAGGCATCTTATTTAATATAACTGGTGTCCTTATGAAAAGGGAAAATGGGACACAATGATATACAGGGAGAATTCTGCATGGAGACAGAAGGAATTTATTTTGCCATAAGCCAAGGAGCTGCCAGAAGCTAGGAGAGAGGCCTAAAACAGACCCTATTCTAGTGCCTTCTGAGAGAGCATTTCCCTGCTATCTTGCTCTCAGACTTCTGCCCTCTAGAACAGTTAGACAATAAATTTCTGCTATTCAAGCCACTCAGTTTGTGTTATTTGTTACCTCATCACTGGAAATGAATGCAAGCTCCCATGGAGTATCCCCCTGGCCTGATTCTGGGTTTCCTACCTCTTTGAGTGGGTTCAGAGGACAGCAGGACTCTGGAGAAAGACCCCTTGTCAGGGAGCCTGCAGGTAGTGTAGGAAGAAGGTGATAGATTAGCAGAGTGCTAGTTTGGGGCAAAACTGGAAAGGCAAGCTGTGTATGACAGGCATCAACCACTTAGTAGGTAGAAGGTTTTTCTGGGCCAGGAGAATCAGATATCATGTTGCAAAGACTGGGCCTAGAAGTAAAGGATAAAAGTTTGGGAATGCCCACCCCACTGAGCACGGGACAACTGCGGAGGTGTTGAATCAGCAGAGACTGAGGACTTACCAGGAAATGTGAAAGCTGGAATCCTGTGGGTGGATTTTTGGAGTTTCTGAGATATCTTTTATTTAATTATTTATTTAATCTCACAGAATGTGATAATGAAATTTATTGATTACATATCAAAACCAAAAGTGGTGATAACATGGACTGAAGAGAGAAGGAAGAAAACTCAAATGTTCACCCACCCCCCACACACATACACACCTCAGATTTAGGTCTACAAATTTGATATTCTTTGGAGTTGGACCCTAGACTTACTTTTAGACCCATATTTTCTCTCTTCATTTGATTTTCTCCTCTCATTTTCTCTACTTTCACCTCTGATAAAACTGAGAGTCATGGGGTTTGCGTATGGTCAGAAGAGCTCTGTTACCTTTTGTTAGACAATCTGGTTAATTGCCAGGGTTTCATACTTATTGGTATTCTGGAGAGTACTTTGGGATTTCCTTTTGGAATTAAATCTTTTGCATGTAAAACATGTGTTTTTATTATTTCATTGATACTTAATGCAAAGGTGCCCAATAGACAGTGTGAAGAAAAAATAAATTATCACAAAAGAAAGTCAAAATATGTTATTTCTTAGGGTATATAAAACAATGCTACATTTCAATGTGGCTATAAAAATTTAAGGTTAACTGCAAAAGATAAGCAGGGAAAAAATGGGTGATTGGATGATTAACTGTAGTATAAAATATGCAAGCCTAGTTTAGGAGTCTTGATAAATTGGAATGTTACTTTTATTGAAGATAAGGATGAAGGAGAAATAAAGAATGATTAAATGAAACTCTTTCTTTATAGATGGAAAATAATCAGTAAATGGGTTGAAGATTCAAGAAATAAGACTAAAGGACCCATTGAAATTAAACAAGAAAAATGACTACATAGCATAAACCATACTTAATATTAAATTTTAATATGGCTGTCAATCGTGTTATCTTGTATTTTCTCTAAATTTGAAAATATGAGCAAGATAATATGCACTTCCAGTGTAAACTTTTGTACTTAAAAAATATCTATATGAGTAGACAAAGCCTTAAGCAATGTGACTTTGTGTGACGGTAGGTAAAATGGTGAGATTAAAAGGCTCCGTGGTTGCTCATCAATCATTTGGAGGCCCATTGGCAGAGGAGGCACTAGACCTCCTTACTCTTTCTGCCTAGCTAACTTCTTTTCTGCCTCTCATTTGATAACCATATGGTGCTCCAACTCTCCTTAGGCTGAGGAAATAGGCCTATTGAATCCTACAAACCACACAGAGACAGAAAGAATGTGTTTCAATGTATTATTATGTTTCACAACAAAATAGGTTTTAGGTTTCTCACTTACCATTAGCGTGACCTTGAGATGTTAGGTACCCAATATCTCACTCAGTTATAAAATGGGGGTAATACATATTTCACATGGTAATTGTAAGGATTAAATGAGATTGTGTGAAAATATCACTTGGTATATAGATCCAATTATGACTGATATTATTGTTAATTTTCAAGGCTCAGTGATAAGAGGTTGATTAACCCCAATTATAAAACGTGAAAGGAAAAAAATTCTAAATGTTAACATCATTTATCCATTCATCTCACTTTTCCTTTCTTGATCTTTAGTCTTGGTTTTGATTACAGAGCTTTGGTAAAAGTTGTATTTCATTAAGGCAATGAAGAATTATTGAAGGAAGGAAATCCAGAGCAGTGGTTTTGAATTCTGGTTGCATATGAGGATCATGAAAGGCAGAATTTCTCAATTAGTACCATTGATATTTTGAGTAAGTAATTTTTGATATTGGTGGTAATCTTATGCAATGTAAGATGGTTAGTAGCATCCCTGACCCTTACCTACTAGATGCTAGGAGCACACCCCTCCCCCTATTCCCCATAGTGATAATAAACAATGTCTTCAGATAATGCCAAATAGATGTCCTTAGGGGACAAAATTATCTCCAATTGATAAACATTTACCTAAAAAGAAAGCTGTGTTTTAAATGCTATGGGGTATGTGCAGACATTGGTATTTTTAGAAACTCCTAGGTGAATTTACATGGAATCAGAATCATGTCTGGAATCAAATATGAAATCAAATTTGGAACAATTTGACAGGGAATCCATATTTTTATTAACTTAGTTATTGACTAGTCTGAAATTCTAAATTAGTTATAAATCTTTAATGAATAAATGATTTTCTTAGAGTTCAGCAAATGTTGTTGATGGTAGTAGTGGCCTAAGACCATTTTCATTATCATTTCCATTTGAATAAAAAAATATTTGAGAAAGTTTACATGAATTAAAGAATGGCCAGAGAATACATTGAAGACATAAGCATTGATGAAGAAAAGAAAACTGAGTGAATTAAGAAGAAAGCAAGTAACATTCTTTTTCATTTAATGTTGAGAGACTTATACAATATGAATCATAGTTGATTCTGTTTCCTGGAGCTAAGGGAAACATAAAATAATGTAGACACAATGAACTCTTCCCAACATTTTATACATTTATTTTCTTTACAACTGATCATTCACTTGAGGAGTTGAAGCAATAGGCAATTAAGGTCAAAATTTTGGACAACTCATTGATTTTAATCTTTTTCACAGAAGTAGGAATACATTAATTTCCCCATTTCAGTTTAATTTAATAAAATAAATAATTAAAAGAAAATTTTATTGATATATAATAGTTGTACATATTTTGAAGGTACATGTGATATCAAGATAATGGAAATATCTATTATCTCAAACTTTTATTTTCTTGTGTTGACAACATTGTAATTTTTCTCTTCTAGTTATTTTGAAATATGTAATAAATTGTTAACTATAATTTTCCTACTGTGCTATCCAAATACAGTTCATTTTATCCAACTGTATTTTTCTACACCTTAACCATCTTCTGTTCATTCCCCTTCCCCCTTTTCTTCCCAGCCTCTGGTAGCCACCATTCTACTCTCTACTTCCACGAAATTCAATCTTTTAACTCCCACATATGAATGAGAACATGCAACATTTATCTTTCTGTGCCTGATTATTTCACTGAACACAGTGACCTTACACATGTTGCTGCAAATGATAGGATTTGATTCTTTTTTATGGCTGAATAATATTCCATTGTGTGTATACACTACATTTCTTTATTTATTCACTGATGTACATTTAGGTTGATTCCATATTTTTGCTGTTGTGAATAGTGCTGCAATAGCATGGTAGTACAGATTTCTTTATTACTTTTCTACTCTCATTACATTTATTTCTGCTCTAAATTTTATTATTTATTTTCCTTCTAATAATGTTATGTTTGGCTTCAGCTTGCTTTTCTAGTTCCTTGAGGTACATTGCATTGTTAGGTTGTTTATCTGAAGTCTTACTAATTTTTTGGTGTAGGCATTTATTGCTATAAACTTCCCCCTTAGTATGGCTTTTGCTATATCCCATAGGTTCTGATATGTTGTGTTTTGTTTTCATTTGTTTCAAGAAGTTTTGGATTTCCATAATTTTTTCCTTGACTCATTGGTCATTCCAGGAGCATATTGTTGAACCCATGTGTTTGTCCAGTTTCCAAAGTTCTTCTTGTTATTGATTTCTAGTTTAATTCCATGTGCTCAGAAATGATACTTGATATGATTTTGACTCTTATAAATTAGTTAAGATTTGTTTTGAGGCCTAACATATGGTCTTTCCTGGAGAACATTCCATGTGCTGATGAAAAGTATATGTATTCTGCAGCAGTTGGGTGAAATAGTCTGTAAAAGTCTGTTAAGCCCATTTGGTCTAGAGTACAGTTTAACTGAAATATTTGTTTATTTTCTGCCTGGATGATCTGTCTATTGCCAAAAGTGAGTTGTTGAAGTCCCCTTCTGTTATTATATTGGGATCTGTCTCTCCCTTTAGTTCTATGAATATTTGCTTCATATATTTAAGTGCTCTGATGATGGGTGTATATATATTTACCATTGTTATATTTTGATGAATGGACTCCTTTATCATTATGTAAAGACCGTCTTTGTTTCTTTGTACAGTTTTTCACTTAAAGTCTATTTTATCTGATATAAGTATAAATACTCTGTCTCTTTTTTGCTTTCCATTTGCATGAAATATCTTTTTCCATTCCTTCACTTTTAGTCTATGGCTGCCTTTATATGTGACGTGAGTTTCTCGTAGGCAGCATATAGTTGGGTCTTGTTTTTTATCCATTGAGTTATTCTATGTCTTTTAATTGGGGAATGTAGTTTCTTTATATTCAATGTTATTATTGATAGGTAATAACTTACTGGTGTCATTTTGTTCCTTAATTTCTATTTATTTTGTAACTTTTCTTACTGTCTTCCTTTGGTTAAGTGATTTTTTTCTGGTAATGTGTTTTAATTCATTTTTTTTTTATTTTTAGTGTTTCTATTAATAAGTTTTTCTTTTTTAGTTACCATGAAGCTTACTAAAAGCATACTATTGTTATAACAAGTTATTTAAAATGGATACCAACCTAATTTTGATGGCAAAAAAAGGAAAGAAACAAGCAAACAAAAAAAATCCTGTATACATTAACTACCTTCTCCTCCCAGATTCTGAATTGTTGATATCACAATATGCACTTTTTGTATTGCTCATCTCTTAACATATTGTTGCAGTTATTTTTAATAGTTTTGCCTTTTAGTAGTCTTAGTAAAAATAAGTGGTTCACACATCACAATTACAATATTAATGTAACAACTATGATAGTGTCTTTTTCTTTTAACAACTATGATGGTGTTTTTTTTTTTAAGTTTGAACAACGCCCTTTAGCATTTCTGGTAGGAAAGGTTTGGTAGTGATAAATTTTCTCATCTTTTGTTTGTCTGGGACAGTCTTTTTCTTTCTTTCTTTTCCAAAGGATAGTTTTGCTGAGTACTGTACTCTTGGTTGCTAGGGGTTTTTTGTTGTTGTTGTTTGTTTGTTTTTTCATTTCTCTAACCATATCATCTCACTCCCTTCTAGCCTGTAATATTTCTACTGAGAATTCTGGTGTCAGGCATATTGGATCTCCCTTATATGTTTTTTTGCTTTTTTTTCTCTCACTATTTTCAGGATTCTCTCTTTCACTCTTTTTTTTCTTTTGAGACAGAGTCTTGTTCTTGTTGCCCAGGCTGGAGTGTACTGGTGCAATCTTCACTCACCGCAACCTCTACCTCCCAGGTTCGAGTGATTCTCCTGCCTCAGCCTCCTGAGTAGCTGGTATTACAGGCATCTGCCACCATGCCTGGCCAATTTTTTGTATATTTAATGGAGATGGGATTTCACCATGTTGACCAGGCTGGTCTCGAACTCCTGACCTCAGGAGATCCACTTGCCTTGGCCTCTTAAAGTGCTGCGATTACAGGCGTGAGCCACCATGCTTGGCCTGTCTTTGATGTTTGAGAGTTTTATTATAATATGTCTTAAGGTATTCAGCATATTCTTTCATGTTATTATTTTTTTTGAGATGGAGTTTTACTCTTGTTGCCCAGGCTGGAGTGCTGTGGCACAAGCTCAGCTCACTGTAACCTCTGCCTCCTAGGTTCAAGTGATTCTCCTGCCCACCCTCCCAAGTAGCTGGGATTACAGGTATGTACCGACCACACCTGGCCAATTTTTTGTATTTTTAGCAGATATGGGGTTTCTCCATGTTGGTCAGGCTGGTCTCAAACTCCCAACCTCAGGTGATCCGCCCATCTTGGCCTCCCTAAGTGCTGGGATTACAGGCATGAGCCACTGTGCCCGGCTCTCTTAGGGTATTCTTAATTGGGTTGATTGGTGACCTTTGACTTTCCTGTCCCTGAGTATTTGTTTCTTTCTCCAGGTTTGGAAAGTTTTCTGTTATTATTTCTTTGAATATCCTTTCTACCCTTTTGTCTTTCTCGGTTACCTCTTTAGCTCCAACAACCTGAATATTTGCTCTTTTGATGTTGTTTCATAAATCCCATAAGCTTTCTATATTCCTTGTTTTTCTTTTTTCTCGTCTGCCTGCATATTTTCAAATGGTCTGCATTTGAACTCACTGATTCTTCTGTTTGATCAAGTATGCTCTTAATGCTCTCTATTGCATTTTTCAGTTGACTCATTGTATTTTTCAGCTCTAGGATTTCTGTTTAATTTTTTAAATTATTTTAATCTCTGCTAAAATTTCTCTGATAAATTTCTGAGTTAATTCTCTGTTTTCTAAAATTTAATGAGTTTCCTTAAAACAACTTTTTTCAAATACTTTGAGAAATTACACATCTCTACTCATTTACAGTTCATCTTTGGCACCTTATTTTGTCCATTTGATGAGATCATATTTCTCTGAATATTCTTGATGCTTGTGAATGTTCAATGATGTCTGCACATTGAATATTTATTTTAGTCTTCACAGACAGGCTTTGTTTGTGCCTATCCTTCTTTAGAGGGCCACCCCAGGAATCTAAGCAGACTAATTGCTGAGTTCCCTGAGCCTATGACTACTGTAGCCGTTTCAGCATTGGGAGGGTGGGGGTTGCTCTAAGCCCCAACTTGCTACAAGTCTTGTGAAGACTCCAAGGTTGACGTGACTTTTTGGCCCAGATGGACCTGGTAAAGACCCAAGAAGGGTACGAGGGCTATGTGAGAATGCTGGCTTAGTACCTAAGTCCAGAAAACTGCCCTGGAAGCTCAGACAAGTGGGCTTCTCAGTAGGCCTCTGCACAGATGAGATGAGACCCTAACCTTATGGAGATGGATTGGAATTGATACTGGGCCACCTTGGGATCTCCTGTGGGTAGAAGGCTGGTGGGTCTGTCTCAGTGGCCCAGACATTCACGTGTCACCCAAAGGGCCCTGCATAAACAGGGTAGTTCTTTGAGTACAACAAGCAGGGCCAGAACTGAGATAAGCCCCATTGGGATATGCTGTGGGACAGAAGCTAGAGAGCCTAGTTTTGTCTTAAGGGAAGTGTGTTTTGCCCATTAGACAGAAGATAGTTTCCTGTCTGCAACAGGAAGAGCTAGAGATGAGACTGGGCCCCTTTGGGATTTGCTGTGACATGGAACTTGGAGAGCCCCATCTGGTTGGCTTATCTCCCAACACATCCCTTTGCATATGGGATGGTTCCTTGACCGCAGCAGAAAGAGCCATAGTTGGGACTGTATACCCTTGGGATCTGCTGTGGATGGAGACTAGAGAGCCCATTAGGGAGGCTCAGACTCCTGGGCTTAGAGATATAAGTGAGTCTCCTTCTAGGTCCTTGTACAAGCAGCTCTGAGCTGAGATCTCAATAATGGGAGGCTAGAACAAAGCCATGGGGCAACTTTTAGGTTCACAGTCAAGACCAATATCAGCAGGTAAAGGAGCCTTTCCACAAAGGCACTAGTGTGTTGGATTCCTTCTGAACCCCTTGGTAGACAGTGGTTTTGGTTGCAGCCTCAAGGTCAAACAGGGCTCTAGCCAAGCCCCTTGGAGGATTGGGCCATTTCTGGCCTTGAATCTGAGAGCAAGCTCAATGGATCAGTCACCTGGGTTTTGGTCTGCATTCTCAAAACAACCCTCCAAGGTCTTGGAACCCACCACATCTTCACAAACTCCTACCTGAATCCTGAGGCTACTGTAGAAAGACTTCTGAATGTGAATGGGTATAGAAATCTTAGTGTTGTGGAGGGGGATGTAAGTGATTTACCTTCCATTCCACCATCATTGTGACATCATTTATTATAAATAATTTCATATCTCAAAAATTGATCAGGACAGAGATGGTTAAATATGTAATAGTCACCCTCTTAAAAATAACTTTAGAAGTTACTTTTAATATAGTTACTCTTAAAACCAAGAAGTTTGCATTTCCCTATAAGCATAAAACCAAGAAACTATGCATATGTTGCCTTTCATGGCAAAATAAAGTTTGCAGATATAATTGACTCATGGATCTTGATTCAGAGAGGTTATCTGAATGGTCCTAATGTTATCACAGTGGTCCTTAAAAATGGAAAAAGGAAGCATAGAGAGAGTCAGAGAAGGAGATACACTGATAGAAATGAAGACCAGAGAGATGGCAGTGTGAGAAGAAATTGACATTACATTTCTGGCTTTGCAGATGGAGGAAGGGGGTCATGTGGAAAAGATAAGAAAATAAATGATCACCAGGAGCCCCCAGAAACAAGGCAGTCCAGCCAACACTGTGATTTTAGCCCCGTGAGACTAGACTTCTGACCTTCAGGACTGAAAAATTATAAATTTGTGTTGTTTTGAGCTACTGATTAGTTGTAGTTTTTATAGCGGCAACAAGAAACTACTCTTATACCAGGTCTTTATAATCTTATAGTAATATTTAGGATTTCTCCTAGATATTGTGATACAGTAAAATATTTTTGAGGAAGGATGTTTGCTATACTATAATTCATAAGGGAAAACAACTGTAAATAATCTAAAGATCCAATAATAGAAGAAAGATTAAATTATGGTTCATCTATTTGGAGGGATATTTAAAATCATGTTTGAAAACAACAAATGCTGTAGGAAATGCTTATGATGTAACAAAAATTAACAAGTGAAACATTTAACACTGCATTTATGGTAATAATTTAATTGGAGGTGTGGACTTTTTCCTAGATAAAGACCTTGATAAGGATTTTTAAATTGGTTTCAAAGCCTTATAAATCACCCAAGGGACACTGAAACCCAAGTTAAAAATAATCTTATTTAAAGAATGACTTCAGTTCTATTAAAAAAATACAGATTTAAGTGTATGTACTAATTTGCATGTATGGGATTATATACAGAATTTATTTAAAAATATTACAGTGGTAACAACAAAATTTATTGACTATGACGTTTATATTTCAGTTATCTGTAGCTTGGTCACTTGATGTCTTTCATTTTGACAAAAATATCCATTCTTCATTAAATTAACTAGCATGCAAAACTAGTAATAACCTCAACACTTACAATTATGATGTAACTTCCTAGATATTGCATTTGAAAGCAGGGATTAGGTGTCATTTAATATTTTTCTGTATTTTTCTCTGTTATCAAATCATAGCATCTTATTCACAAATATCATTTACTATTTTTTTTACTAAAACTTTGTAAATCCTCTCTTCATCGGTTTTTGACTTTAGTATTTGTCCTGTCTCTCAGGCAGAACTGTGTTTACCCTTGCATCTGCAGAGAGTTTAGGCAAAATGCAAAGTTAAAGGGATGATAAATTAATGGTCAGTACACGTCAGTACTATAGTACAGTATCAAGAACAAATCTCCTGGAACTAAGTCATAAAAGGTGATGTAGATTGGAACCCACACACCACGATATGAGGAAGTCAAGCAAGCATAGAGGCCGCCTGCATGTGTACTAGGTCTAGTCCTAACTAAAGCCCAGCTAAGAGCTGGCATCAACAATCAGACATGTGAGTGAGACTTCAGATGATTCCAGGCCTTAGGCTTTGATGTACCCCTGCTGACACCAACAGGAGATGAAATGAGCTGTCTCCAGTAAGTTCTGATCAAATTGTGGACTGATGAGCAAAACAAATGCCATTGCTTTAAGCAACTCCTTACATTTTGGCATGATTTGTCGTATAACAATAGAAACTTGAATAACCTCCACATTTCTTCCAAGCCAAATATACATTCCTTTATCCCTGGATTTAACCTACCTTTCTAGTCTAAATCTCTGATGCTCCATCACTCATGCATTGCCACATTCACATTAAGCAATTATTACTTTCTTACTGCATTTACGGTGATAATTTAATTGGAGATTTTTCCTTTTTCCTAAAGACTTAGTTGCTACTGTAATTATTATTTTCACTCTCTCCATATAAAGCTTAGTAATGTTTTGTTCCATCTATGCTCATCTAAATCCTACCCATTCTTCAACGTTCATATATAGCCATGTAATGTACATTTGTCCTCTTGCTTTTGCCATATCCAAGATCCCTTGTCTGGTGCCAGAAGCCTGATTTTCCTTTTGAGAAACTATACCTTCTTAACAGTCTATCCAGGGCTTCAGGTAGGGTAAACTTTAGACTCCATTTTGAGGTGAGTAAGGGACCCACACTTAGCCAGTTGGCATAGTCTATCTTCCTGGCCAGTATGATGACTAGTTCAAGGTTGAGCACATGCCTCAAGTTAGTTCAGTGAGACTGAATCCTGGATTTTTCCCAGAGCAATTTTTCAGTAGTGCCTGCTGAACCATGAGGCTGTCAGCTCAGAGTGAAAGGCTGCGTGAGAATGAAGCCAACCCAGAGGAAAGCAGAGCCAAGCATCATATTTCTCCCAGCATCATTGAAGCATCTGGATCCAGCCATGCCTGATCATTGGTCCTGCCTCCACCCACGACTTCTTAGTTTTGTCTGCCAAACAATTCGTTTGCTTGCTGAATGCTAGTCTGAGTTAGATTTCTATCACTTGGTAACTAAAGAGTCCTGGATAGCATAGACCGTATCTTTCTAGTCAATATAGCAGTCCCTGGGTGCCTATTTCAAATGTGATTCTGCACCTGGAGTTGGGGTACAAACACTGAGTAAGGCAGAGTCCACAAGGCTCAACCTTATTTCCTCCATTCTTCCGGTGGAATTCCTCTTGATTACAGCATGTCCCAGAGCAATTTTTCAGCATAGTTCACAGTATACATGCCATTGTAAGTGTTGTAAAGACAAGAACTATTTATCCAATTACATAAAAATTCATATATGAAACTGCCAGGCACGTAATGGGCACTCAGTAGATCTTACATCCTTTTCCTTTCATATTGCTACAGCATTGGTCTTGTTCATGGTTGTTGAATGAACTATACATTAATTAGCATCTTTAAGTAATACTAGATGACATTTATGGAACAATTATTATGTGCCAGGCATGAGAACTATCTCAATTCATATCTCAGTAACATAAAGTATGAACCATTCTTCTTCCTTTTGTACAGGTGGACAAACCTCAACAAAATAAAGCTTGAAGAGTTAAAAAATCTCATCCATAGTCTCACAGCTAGTGAGCTGCAGAATGAGGACTCCAACTCAGATATCTCTCACACTAAATATTTAGGTCATAGTAACCAACTATATAAAATGCATAGGATTTACTGCTTGAGAAACTTTAAAATACCTGTTCTGAAACAAGCTATATTGGCTGGGTTAAAAAGCCTTGAAAGCTTGGGAAGTCCATTCTCCAATTAGGACAGCAGTACTGCCCAGGCTATGGAAGCAACTTAGCAGCATTTGGGGAGGTGGATAGGCTAGGTTAAAATTTGGAAGACATAGCCATAAGCCAATCACAGGAGCAAATTGCCTGAGCTTTGTTCTTTCCACATCAGTCACAGATGTGAAGAAAATGACAAGAGCAGAAATTGCAAGAGCCTTTGCTAAAAAGTGTTGCAAATTCTGTGGCTGTCAGCCAGGAGAAAGTAGTGTCTCTGGTTGTCACAAGTGCATAACAGCACAAAAAATCGCAAGCTGTGGGGAAAAATGATAGGGCTGGAAATGAAGAGCTTATGATGAAACAGAAAATAAAAATCTAACCAAGGGTAAATGGAGATGAAAGGGACTTGAAGGTTTCAGGAAGAACTGTACAAAGTTCAAATGAGTAAACATAGGGAAATGTGCCATTTGTGGAGCTGCAAGGTAAGATTTCTACCCCTACCTTCTCAAAGAATAGAACAGGCTCACTATTAAAATTCTGGCAGTTTTTTTGCGGGGAGAAGGAAATGAATCTATAGGCAAATCAAAAAGGATGATAATATAATCTACTTGTTTTCTTATAGTGCAATATAAAATTAGATATTTGTTATAGATTAAAAATATCCTTGAAAAAGGTAGCTTTTTTTCTTCTTAATTTTCTGGTGGGCCCTATGCAGAGCCCTTAGGTAAATTGCTCCCGGGAGTCATGTCTCCTTCCCTAGCCTATTCCTGTGGTCTCACTGGGAGTTGGAGACAAAAGGGGAAGACAGGGGCATAGTGATTCACCTTGACCTTAAGAGACTTGATGGACGAAAGAGGAGAGGAACTTCTGTTACATGTGTATTTCAGATTCTTATTTTTGACATCTGAAAAATAGACTATGAAAACATCTTCACATCTTCTCCAGTGTTTATTTGCAGGGTTAAATGGATAATGTACGTAAAATCATTCATCTCGTTAACTAGTACATTTTCTCACTAGTCTGAGAGCCCCATAATGGCAGAGACCACATCCCTCTTGTTCCCTTTACTGCTGTGGCCACAGTGCCCGGCACAGAGAAGGGGCTAAACAAATATGTGTTGGATTAAATTGATGTCTGTTGGTTATGCATTTACAAAGATGAAAAATGTGTTTTCTCTTCATTATGTTAATTCAAAAGTAATTTGTGACAATTTTCCAATGCTAAATTTGCCCCTAAGTAATCAAAGAGATCTTGAAGATGAATTAAAATGGTCATTCACATTTAATGACAGAAACAGAGGGATAGTGGGCTCAGTTTCCTCACGATAATGACAGAGTCCTTTTAATTGACATGCTCTGTTTAGAGACTGTAGTCTTAATCAAAAGGCACCTTAAGTGATAATTTACTTGTGTTCCTTTAAAAGTGCCAAGTAGCAAAATACATACATACATATATATATATATACACATACATATATATATATATATATATATACACATATATATATATATATGTATCCCTTGAACATCATTCTTTTTTGCATCCATCCCCCCCAGGAGGAATGAAAACAACATCGCAAAATTTCCTAGGCGATGCTGAAAAACCATTACAATTGTGCTATCTGTCTTTCTAGTTCTAGCTTAGAGATAACACTTCCAGAAAGCCTTTCTCTGCACTGGCGATTTATAAATCATTAGAGAGGTAGGAATATGAGATACTGATAGTATTGATATATAAGATCTATTGAGGGCTGTGGTAGCGCACATGAGAGCTGGGTGGAGGCAAGGAGGAGACAGCATGCCAAGAAACTAGTACTAGAAGAGAGTGATGTCCGCTCGGAATCTTGAGGATAGGTTAGTTAACCAATTCATTGAATTCTTTCAAAGTTCCTATAATGAAACTATCATTCTTATTTCATAGGTAATGTAATACTTCAGCTTTCTGAAAGTAAGTCACTCTCCAACATTTATACTATTTCTACTATACTCGTGTTTTATAACTTGTCTTTTGTTTCTGGTCCATCTACCCTTTTCACAAGATTAAATACTTGTTAATCTATTAAAGATTATTGTAATTATTCCTTCATTTTCACATAATAAGTTATTTTTTTAATTCTAAAATACTTTGTTAGATGAGTGTAAGTTAATGGCCATATAACAGTGTGTAATTTTAATTTTTATAATCTTTGATTATAATGTATAACAATTAACTTTTGTCCATTTAACAAATATCACACACTGTTGAATTTACTACAAAAAAAAATGAGAAAAATCATGATTTGGCCATACATAAATTTACAAATGTTACATCATCTTTGGCTTAGAGATTAAAACCACAATGAAACATGGCTTGTTTATGGATCATGACATCAACAATGAATAAAAACTGCCTTCATATAATGTTTAGAAGTTTTGAATTTTTTTACTTAAGAAACAGTTAATTTTGATAATTTCCATGTTTTAGTTCTAAATTACAGGATAAGCTGGAAGTATTAGGCTGCTATTGGCAAACATTTACCCATAAGTAAGACATTCTGGATGTTGGGAGCCTTTAATCTTAATAAATAAAAAGCTATATCAGTTTTATTTTTCACAGTGCTTTCCTTTTTCAGTGTTTTCTTTCTTAGCAGAGACTCCCTACTGGCCTATATTATAAGCATATACACATGCCCTACAGATCTTTTCTAAAATATTAAAAAAAAATTTTTTTTTGAGACAGGGTCTCATTCTATTACCCTGGCTAGAGTACAGTGGTGTGATCATATCTCACTGTATCCTCCTGGGCTTAAATGATCTTCCTGCATCAGCCTTCTGAATAACTGGACTACAGGTGCACACCACCATACCTGGCTAATTTTATTTTTGGTAGAGATGAGGTCTTGCTATGTGGCCCAGGCTGGTCTTGAATTCCTGGCCTCAAGCAATCCTCCCAACATGA
The DNA here is from genome assembly GCA_963573385.1 of Cacajao melanocephalus. Classification (NCBI taxonomy): domain Eukaryota; kingdom Metazoa; phylum Chordata; class Mammalia; order Primates; family Pitheciidae; genus Cacajao; species Cacajao melanocephalus. Next base: position 8,818 of record CAUYLG010021411.1, on the reverse strand, counting down.
CCTCCCAAACTGCTGGGATTACAGGTGTGAGCCCCTGCCGCGGTCCTGATCCACACAACTTATGGGGAACATCTTAAGGCACATGTCTTAGTTCTACTACAACAAAATACCATAGACTGGGTGGCTTAAACAACAGGAATTTGTTTCTCACAGTACTGGAGGCTAGAAATCTAAGATCATGGTGCTGTGAGCATTTGGTTCCAAAGTCTTTCTTCCTGGCTGCTCAGTGTGTTCTCACATGGTAGAACAAGAGCTCTGGTATCTCTTCCTTGTCTCATAAGGGCACTAATCCTATAATGAGGGTACATCCTTATGACCTCATCTAAACCTAAATACTGCCCAAAGGCCTCACCTCAAACTAATCATCACATTGTGGGCTCAGGCATCAATATGTAAATTGGCCATCAGGGTTGAGCTGAGAGATAAGCCATCTGGTTGACTGAGTCCTGAGTTTGCTCTTCAGTGTTCTGTCAATGGCCATTAGGACTCACGTGCTATACACTACAAATCCCCTGAATTTCTCCAGTTAGAGAAAAATCTATATAGATCTAATAGTTGTTTGATTTACTAATGTGAAAAGTTTTATTTTGCCTCTAATTCCCATTCTGATTCCCAGCCTCCCGTCCACCTCATAGGCTGCCCATGTGCATAGGTCATATGTCCTGGAATCTGCACCCTTATAAAGTATGCAGTGTTGTTTCATGTGTGTGCTTTTAAAACATCTACATGAAGGTCATTGAGCTGTACATCTCATTTTCTTTCTTATTTTTTTCACTTAATGTTGTTTTTAAGATCTATTCAAATTGCTGTCTCAGATGAGTTTATTCCTTCTAATTAGTGTTCATAGAAGATATATATCATCTTTTACTTGTCAGTTTCTCTAATGATGAATACCTAGGTAGCTTCCAACTCTACTAGTACAAATACACTGTGGTCAAAATGAGCATATTTCATGTAATCCTTACCAACCTGGGAGAGAATTTCTCTGCAGTATTTACCCAGGAATGGTATTGCTGGCAGGGCTTAAGCACACTTATTTCATTAAATATTGCTGGATTGTTTTCCAGAACTGCTGTACCTATTTTAACTTCTGTGAGTAGTTTGAGTGTTCTGTCTTTCCACATCTTCATCCATGTTTGATATTATCTACTTTTGAAGTTTTTACCATTCTGAGGCATGTATAGGGCATCTATTTCATTGTTTTAATTTATCAGTATCTCTATTATTTTAATTTGTATTTTTGCACTATTATTATTATTGATATTTTAGAAAGAATAGTTAAAGGTTGTTAAAAAAAATTACACTTTTCCTTTTCCATTCTCATGTTGTTTGCTTTGTCTGCTTGTTTGACTTGCGTCTATTTGTTTTTTTTTTGTTCTTGTCCTCAATGAATAATGTAAACTAATTCATTCAGCAAACATTTTTGTTTGTAAGTATGCTATATGCAAGGTACATAAATAAAAATTTGACCATCTTATAAAATAGGAAGTGCCGGTGTGTGTTGTGTGTGTGCATGTGTGCATTTAATTCATTAAAAGGATATTGAACTCTATCGTTCTGTTTCTTGTTGCTATTATTTTTATTTCGTCACCACCATTTCTTCCTTTATCCTTCCCCCCACCTCCTCCACTACCTTTTCTTCCTCCCCCTTCCTTTCTTCTCCTTCTTCTTTCGTTTTTTTCTCTTCATGCTTAATACTGTTTTAAGAAATATTTATCTTGCTATACGTACAAATTACCTAATTCAATTTTTCATTTTTTACTTGAGTTTTTACATAGTTTTTGAGCTTTTCCAATGGAAAATTCTACAGGTTAATTGCTAAAAAAAAAAAAAAGTAGAATTATTACATAAGTGGAAGCAGAGAAAAGATTAATGGCGAAACAATTCTGGGATGTTTTTCATTTAAAGACAAACTATTTCTATGGGATTAAGGAAAAAAAATTTATCTAAGAAGTGGTCATTCACTTCTTAGAGATGGAAAGGTCTCTGATATTAAAGCCAGATCAGCATGATATGTCTTGCAAGCAGAGTTTCCAGGGTTGTATTAGCATCTCTCCATTTAAAATGAGAATGGCCCAGCATGTTCCTCAGGAAAAAATTTTATGTTGAGTCAGAGAACTTGATGATGTAGTCAAATTGCACATCTATGTTCATTTATGGTCAACTCTGGTTTTTCTTTTTTATGTTCATGACATGGGCCTTTAATTTGGATAATAAATCTGTATGGTTCTCTTTTGTGTTATGTGCCTTTTACACTGATGTGTAACCAGCTGACTTTCAAGTTGTATTTTCTCCTAGTTCTGAAATCCCTTTCTCTCTTCTCCAGGAACAGTTCTGAGGGAGAAGAGAGAAAGGGATTTCAGAATTCTAAGTAGTTATCAATTTGTGAGTGAGCATATTTTTTGTCTATGACTGTTATTGAAAGGCAACAACTCCATCTGGGGATAATCAGGAATTTGTGGAGGAACTCTTTTAAAAAACTTGAAATTGTACTGCCAGAGTGAAACTCGTTTTCCGTGTACTTACAGAGCAACTCCACCTTGAGAACAAGTTTCAGTAACTTAATAGTATTGTCTTCATCTCTTACTACTTACAACTCTGTCTTTCTGCAATTAATGTGAACCGTTATTTTGCCTGTGGCCTCTTCTCTGTGCATTTTAGGGGCTCCAAGTAGCAGAACTTCATTTTAGGATAGAGATGGAAAAGTGTTTTCCATACACACAAAATCAAAAAGCCACACTAACCCTGGTTAAAAGGATTCAAGTGCTATGATTTGGAATCTCATCCATGTTAAATGAATTTCCCTCATTGATTCATATGATGGATGATCTGCTGCTTTTTTATTGCCAAATGATAGTGCTCAATTTATCAACAGATCTTCCTTTCTGACCAGTGTGATAACACCCAAGGGCCCAGCAAAATCTTGAAATAGAAAGGCAGTTATCTCAGGAGATAAGAATCTTAATCAATTACGGATTATATCTTGTGGGACTTGGCATATTGTTTTAATAGTAACAGAAAAAAATCATTTGAATTAATGTTTATTTGTAACTGCTTTGAAGAACTGAATATTTAAATAAAAATCTGTGTCACTTGCCAGTTTTCCACAGTAATATCCATTCTCTTCTTCCACCCCTAGCTATTCTTGTCAACTTTTTATCATGTACTTATCACTATAGAGAAGGAAACAGGCATCTACCTTCAGCAAATACCTGTTTTTTTCTGTGCTTTGTCAATTAATAAACACTTCTAGAAAATAAAAGACAAAAACAGCCAAAAGAAGCAAAAACAATGGTCAGCATAATCTCACCTCAACTCCATTTTTGGATCACCTGTCTATAAATTTATTTTCATGACTATTGTAAAAATGATTTATCTTTCTGTTGGTAGATCATGATGAATTTCTTGGATGGCTGAATGAATTGTATAGGGCTTGCCTTACATTGCCTAAGATGACACGATTTCAGGGCGATGGTCAGCCTTCTTCCCCAGCTGATATTCCTTCCCAGCTACATCCTGTTAGCTGCTACCTGAGATTTAGCAATTATGTTTTGTTGGACTTAGCAGTCATTTCTACTTTAGTATGATTGTGCTTATTGGATATTTTCTTTATTTTTTTTGTTTTTTATTTTTTTGAGATGTGTCACCAGGTGGGAGTGCAGTGGGACGATCTTGGCTCACTGCAACCTCCACCTCCTGGGTTCAAGTGCCTCAGCCTCCTGAGTAGCTGGGACTACAGGCATGCACCACAATGCCCAGCTAATTTTTGTATTTTTAGTAGAGATGGGGTTTCACCATGTTGGCCAAGATGGTCTCCATCTCTTGACCTCGTGATCTGCCTGCCTCAGCCTCCGAAACTGCTGGGATTACAGGTGTGAGCCACCACTCCTGGCCCAGATATTTTCTTAAGGGAAAATATTTTCAAGGGTGAAAAGAGGGAAGAGGTATTATAAAGAAATTGGTTATAGTTTAGGACAAGAAGAGATGGTAGATGAACTTCTATTGAGAGCTGGCTCTGGACCTCAACTAATGTGATCCCCTACCCCAGACTCCAACTTGTTTCCTTTTGCTTCCTGCCAAAGTTTCATGCAATGGTATTGGAAATGGAACTGGGTGTAGTTGTAAAGTCCTGGATTCAAGTCTTGGCTCTCATTTGATCTGTTGTTTCCTCTTACAAAATGAAAACAATAACCTTTACCTCACAGGGAATCAATGTGGAAAGGTAATACTGGTATTATTATTACTAAATCCATAAAAATATTTCTGTACCATTAAGGTTCCCTCTTGGAAAATATTATTTTCAGCACAACACTGGAGATTTTCTCATTCCTTGGGGTGAATCATAAGCTCTCCCCCTGTACACCCTTAATAGTGTTTTGACATATCTGGTTTAGTGTTTGACAGTGTGGAAAACTCTCTTGTTATTGCTCTAGCTGTGGTTGCTACCTGTCATATCTTACAACATCATTTCTGGCCTACATTAACTTCTGTGTGTTATTACCTAGAAATGGATAAGAAGACAGGGCATTCTTTTCATTAAGAAAAACCATTCTGAGCTGCAGAAATATTTAGATGAAATGCTAGGCACATAGGAGGAGGACAGTCTTTTCTCCTCCTCCGCTATCATTTCTAAAATGCATGCATAGTGCCAGAATTCAGAGGCCATTGTAGGTCCTGCTGACTTCTTGTAACATCCCCTCAGGCAAAGCTAGAGTGGTTAAAATACTATGTGAGTTTTCAGAAAAGTGCTGGCATAATCCTGTGTCTTCTTAAATTATCTTAATACAAAGGTTTGTGTAGTTTTGAAAGAATTTTTATTAATAGTGTGGCAATTCATACTGTGAGTTTGGGGAAATCACATTATTAGGACTATCTGATATAACCAAAGATTGTTAGCAGCAATTAAACTTTGGAAAATACTGGCTTTCCGTAGGTTAATGAAATATTTATATGCCAACACCTGAATCAAATAAAAGCCTAGAGTGCCTTAGTCCCTTGCCACTCACTGTGTGGTTCAGAACCTGCAGCATCAGCAACACTGGCAGCTTGTTAGAAATGTAGACTCCCAGGCCCTACCCCAGACCTACCGAATCAGAATACTCATTTTAACAAGTGTCTGCTGGTGATTTGTACATACATTGGAGTTCAAGAATGCTGCCTTAGTAGACTTTACTCTTACTTTTAAAAAAGAATGAAGAAGCGCAAAATTATTTGCTGCCCTTGTCACATAAGAATAATCAATCAGGAAAGTAGTTTAAATAGTAACTTTTTCATCTGGGTAGACCAGCACTAATCACTATAATGTGAGCTACATGTGTAGTTTTACATTTTGAGTTGCCACATTAAAAAGGCAAAAAGAGAGATCTAAGATGGCCAAATAGGAACAGCTCTGGAAGGCAGTTCCCAGCAAGAACAACACAGAGAGTGAGTGATCAACACATTTCCAAATGAGGTTTTACTGCCCACAGACCATGGGATTCCTGGGCTGAAAAGCACTACAAGTTCCCAGCATGGCTGTTTCAGCCAGCACCGTGGGTCTCCACACAAAAACTCACACAAATCTGGGCGGCCGTTTCAACTGGCACCTGGAATGCCTGGGATACAGAGCTGCCCATTCAACTGAAAAAAAGGGGGATGAAACAGGGAGCCAGGTAATCTGGCTCAGCAGGTCCCACCCCCACAAAGACCAGCAATCTGAAACCCTCTGGATTGAGAGTTTCGCAGCAACCGCAGCTGGATCTGGAACAGTCCAGCTTGGTGGATGTAAGGGCATAAGCCATTACTAAGGCAGTCCACCACTACCAAGGCAGTCCACCATTACTGAGGTAGTCCGCCATTACTAAGGCAGACCACCATTACCGAGGCAGTTCTAACTGTACCTCTGTAAACAAAACCGCAAGGAAGTTCATGCAGCAGCTGGGCAGAGCCCACAGCAGCTCAGCAACACCTCTGCTGGCAGACTGTGACTAGACTTCCTCCTTGCTGGGCAGGGCATCTCTGAAAAAAGGCAGCAGCATGTCAGGAACTTATAAATAAAGCCCCACCTTCCCAGAACTGAGCACATGGGAAAAAAGGCAGTTATGAGTTCTGCTGCAGCAGACTTAAACATTCCAGCTCAGCAGATCTGAACGGAACAGTGGAGCTCAGCACTTGAGCTCCTATAAGGGACAGACTGTCTCCTCAAGCAGCTCCCCAACCCCCATATAGCCAAAGAGACACCTCATAAAGGAGAGCTCAGGCTGACATCTGGCAGGTAACCTTCTGGGACAAAGATAACAGAAGAAGAAACTGGCAGCAACCCTTACTGTTCTGCAGCCACAACAGGTGATCCTCAGGCAAGCAGGGTCTGAAGTGGACCTCCAGCAGTCCTACAGCAGAGGGCCCTGACTGTTAGAAGGAAAACTAAAAACCAGAAAGAAATAACTTCAACATCAACAAAAAGGATGTCCACTCAGAGATCCCATCCTAAAGTCACCAACTACAAAGACCACAGGTAGATAAAACCATGAAAATGGGAAGAAACCAGCACAAAAAGGCCCAAAATTCCAAAAACTAGAAGGCCTCCCCTCCTCTAAGGGATCACCCTCCTCACCAGCAAGGGAACAAAGCTAGATAGAGAATGAGTCCGATGAATCGACAGAAACAGGCTTCAGAAGGTGAGTAATAGCAAACTTCTCTGAGCTAAAAGAACATGTTCTAACCCAATGCAAAGAACCTAAGAACCTTCAAGAAAGATTAGACAAAATGCTAACAAGAATAGACAGCTTAGAGAAGAATATAAACGACTTGATGGAGCTGAAAAACAAAACATGAAAACTTCGTGAAGCATACACAAGTTTCAATAGCCGAATAGACCAAGCAGAAGAAACAATATCAGAGATTGAAGATCAACTCAATGAAATAAAATGAGAAGGCAAGATTAGAGAAAAAAGAGTGAAAAGAAATGAACAAAGCCTCCAAGAAATATGGGTCTATGTGAAAAGACCAAATCTATGTTTGATAGGTGTACTTGAATGTGACGGAGAGAATGGATCCAAGCTGGAAAACACTCTTCAAGATATTATCCAGGAAAACTTCCCCAACCTATCAAGGCAGGCCAACATTCAAGTCCAAGAAATACAAAGAACAGCACAAAGATATTCCTCAAGAAGACCAACCCCAAAGCACATAATCGTCAGATTCATCAGGGTTGAAATGAAGGAAAAAATGCTAAGGGCAGCCAGGAGAAAGGACAGCTTACCCACAAAAGGAAGCCCATCAGACTCACAGCAGATCTCTTGGCAGAAACCCTAGAAGCCAGAAGAGAGTGGGGGCCAATTTTCAACACCCTTAAAGAAAAGAACTTTCAACCTAGAATTTCATATCCAGCCAAACTAAGCTTCATAAGCAAAGGAGAAATAAAATGCTTTATGAAAAATCAATTGCTGATTTTGTCACCACCACACCTGCCTTACAAGAGCTCCTGAAAGAAGCACTAAACCTAGAAAGGAATAACCAGTACCAGCCACTCCAAAAATGTATCAAATGGTAAAGACCACTGACACAATGAAGAAATTGCATCAACTAATGGCAAAACAACCAGCTAGCATCAAAATGGCAGGATCAAATTCACACATAACAATAGTAACCTTAAATGTAAAAGGAATAATGCCCCATCAAAAGACACAGACTGGCAAATTGGATAAAAAGTCAAAACCCATCAGTGTTCTGTATTCAGGAAACCCATCTTACCTGCAAGGACACACATATGGTCAAAATAAAGGGAAAGAGGAAGATTTACTAAGCAATGGAGAGAAAACAAAAGCAGGAGTTGCAATCCTAGTCTCTGATAAAATAGATTTTAAACCAATAAAGATCAAAAGAGACAAAGAAGGGCACTGTATAAGGGTAAACGGATCAATGCAACAATAAGAGCTAACGAAACTAGATATATACTCACCCAATAGAGGAGCACCCAGATACATAAAGCAAGTCCTTAATGACCTACAAAGAGGCTTAGACTTCCCACACAATAATAGTGGGAAACTTTAACACTCCACTGTCAATATTAGATCAACGAGACAGAAAATTAACAAGGATATCCAGGACTGGAACTCAGATCTGGACCAAGCAAACCTAATAGACATTTACAGAACTCTCCACCCCCAATCCACACAATATACATTCTTCTCAGCACCATATTGCATCTACTCTAAAATTGACCACATAATTGGAAGTAAATCACTCCTCAGCAAATGCAAAAGAACGGAAATCATACCAAACAGTCTCTCAGACTACAGTACAATCAAATTAGAACTCAGGATTAAGAAACTTACTAAGACTGCAAAACTTCGTGGAAACGGAACAACTGGCTCTTGAATGTTGACTGGATGAACAATGAAATGAAGTCAGGAATAAAGATGTTCTTCGAAACCAACAAGAACAAAGACATAGCATACCAGAATCTCTGGGACACATGTAAAGCAATATCTAGAGGGGAATTTATAGCAATAAATGCCCACATGAGAAGCAAGGAAAGATCTAAAATTGATACCTTATCATCATAATTGAAAGAGCTAGAAGAGCAAGATCAAAAAACACAAAGCTAGCAGAAGACAAGAAATAACTAAGATCAGAGCAGAACTGAAGGAGATAGACACAAAAAAACCGTCAAAAAATCAATAAATCCAGAAGCTGATTTTTTGAAAAGATCAACAAAATAGACCACTAGCCAGATTAATAAAAAAGAAAAAAGAGAAGAATCAAATAGATGCAATAAAAACAATAAAAGGGATATCAACACTGATTCCACAGAAATAGAAACTACCATCAGAAACTA
>CAUYLG010021409.1:0-71222 GCA_963573385.1 Cacajao melanocephalus | reverse complement strand
TTTCAAGGTTCTTAGTTTCTTTGCATTGGGTTAGTACATGTTCTTTTAGCTCACAGAAGTTTCTTATTATCCACCTTCTGAAGCCTGATTCTGTCAGTTCCTCACACTCATTCTCTGTCAGGCCTTGTTCTCTTGCTGATGAGGAGCTGCAGTCCTCTGTAGGAGGAGAGGCATTCTGATTTTGGGTGTTCTCAGCCTTTCTGCACTGGTTTCTTCCCATTTTTGTGGATTTATCCACCTGTCGTCTTTGTAATTGCCAACTTTCAGATTGGGTCTGAGTGGACGTCCAGCTTGTTGGTGATGAAGTTTTTTCTGTTTCTTAGTTTTCCTTTGGTGGATGCCCCTTCCCCAGAGAGCTAGGCCTTCCTGGGTTCAGCTGTGCTTACTGTGAAACTCTCAGTCCTCAGCGCTTCCAATTGCTGTTCTCCTTGTGGGGATGGGACCAGCTGAGCCCAACTCCCAGGGCATCCAGTCCCATATACTCAGCACTGAGAAGTGCTGCGCTGCACCGGGGCACCAGCAAAACAGCCGTGCCAGCCAAAAGAGTCACGCTGGCAACCTGTGTGGCTCCTCCGCTGGGTAGCACCCAGTTTGTGGGCAACAGAAATTCATCTGAAATTGCGGCGTCCACTCGCTCTCTGCACTTTCACTGGGAGCTACAATCCTGAGCTGCTGCTAATCGGCCATCTTAGATCTCTCTCTCAACATTCTTTTATGATAAAAACTCTCAGCAAATTATAAATTGAAAGAATGCACCTCAGCACAATAAAGGCCATAGATGACAAACCACAACTAACACCATACTCAATGGGGAAAACTTGAAAGCTTTTTTCTCTATGATCCAGAGTAAGCCCAGAATGTCCACTCTCATCACTCCTATCCAACATAGTACTGGAAGTTCTAGCCAGAGCAGTAGCCAAGGGAAAGAAATAAAAGGCATCCAAATAGGAATCGAAGAAGTTAAACTGTCCCTGTTTGCAGGCAAAATATCTTATATACGGGAAACCCTAAAGGTTCCACCAAAATGCTGTTAGAAATAATAATCAAATTCAGTAAAGTTGCAGGATATAAAGTCAACATACAAAAATCAATAGTGTTCTATACAGTAATAGCAAACTATCTGTAAAAGAAACAAAGAAAACAAGCCCATTTACAATTGCTACAAAAAAAAATCTTAGTAATAAATTTAACCAATAAGGTGAAAAGATCTCTACATTGAAAACTATAAAATGTTGATGAAAGAAATTGAAGAAGTCACAAATAAATGGATTATAAATATACTATTGTTAAAATACCCATTCTACTCAAATCAATCTATAGATTAAATGCAAAATTTGATAATAAATGGATTGTAAATATACTATTGTTAAAATATCCATTCTACTCTAATCAATCTATAGATTAAATGCAAAATTTGATAACTATCAAAATGCCAGTTATATTCTTCACAGAAATAGAAAAAACAATTATAAAAGTTGTATGAAACCACAAAATACCCTGAAGAGCCAAACGATCTTGAGCAAAATGAACAAAGCTGGAAGCATCACACTACCATACTTCAAAATATACTGCAAAGCTATAGAAACCCAAACAGGGTGGTACTGTCATTAAAAAAACAGACATACAGACTAATGGAACAGAATAGAGAGCACAGAAACATATCCACATATTTGCAGCCAACTGGTTTTCAGTAAAGGCACCAAGAGCAAATAATGGGGAAAAGAAAAACTTCTAGAAATGGTGTTGAGGAAACTAGATATTCACATGCAGAATAATAAATTTAGACCCTTATCTCACACTGTATATAAAAATGAACTCAAAATGGGCTGAAGACTTAAATCTAAGACTTGAAACTATAAAACTACTAGAAGAAAATATAAAAAACTCAAACAACTCAATTGCAGGGAAATAACCTGATTTAAAAATTTTAAGAAGATTTCAATAGATATTTCTCAAAAGAAGACATACAAATGGCCAACAGTTATATGAAAAAATGTTCGGTTTCACGAATCATCAGGAAAATGCAAATCAAAAGCACAAGGAGATACCTCATTCCAGTTAGAATGGATATTTTCAAAAAGATAAAAGATAACAAGGCTGGGCGCAGTGGCTTATGCCTGTAATCCCAGCACTTTGGGATGCCGAGGCAGGTGGATCACAAGGTCAAGAGATTGAGACCATCCTAGCCAATACGGTGAAACCCTGTCTCTACTAAAAATACAAAAAGTTAGCCGGGCATGGTGGCACACGCCTGTAGTCCCAGCTACTTGGGAGGCTGAGGCAGAAGAATCACTTGAACCCAGGAGGCAGAGGTTGCAGTGAGCCGAGATTGCACCTCTGCACTCCAGCCTGGAGACAGAGCAAGACTCTATCCAAAAAAAAAAAAAAAAAAAAAAAAAGATAACAAGTGTTAGCAAGTACGTGGGTAAAGAGAAGCCTTGTACACTGTTGGTAGGAATGTAAATTAATATGGCCATTATGAAAAGCAATATAGAAGTTTTTCAAAAAACTAAAAATAGGCTGTGTGTAGTGGCTTATGCCTGTAATCCCAGCACTTTGGAATATGAAGCCAGGAGGATTGCTTGAGCCTAGGAGTTGAAGACCAGCCCGGGCAATATAGCAAGACCCTATCTCTAAAAAAATAAAAACAATTAGCTTGGTGTGGTGGCACATGCGTGTAGTCCCAGCTACTAGGGAGTTTGAGGCAAGAGGATTGCTTGAACCCAGAGGAAGGATGCAGTAAGCAGTGATCACACCATTGCAGTCCAGCCTGGGTGACAGAGCAAGACCCCATCTCAAAATAAAAAGCAAAACAAAACAAAACAAAGCAAAAAACAAAAAACAAAAAATTGAACTATCATATGACCCAGCAACTGCACTACTGGGTGTATATATTTACAAAGGACATGAAATCAACATATTAAATCAATAAACATTGCACCCCTATGTTTATTGCAGCACTATTCACAAGAGCCAAGATATAGAATCAACCTAAGTATCTATGAATAGATCAAATGGATAAAGAAAAGGTGGCATACACACACAACAGGATACTATTCAGCTAGAAAAAGAAGGAAATCCTGTCATTTGCGACAATGTGGATAAACCCGAAGGACATCATGTTAACTGAATAACATAAATAATCCAGGCACAGAAAGACAAACACCACATGACTTTATTCATATGGAATCTAAAAAAGTTGATCTCATGGAAATAGTAGAATGGTGGTTACCCGAGACTGGGGTCATTGGGGTAAGAGGAGACTTTGGGGAGCTGCTGGTTAAAGGATACATGTTTACAGTTAGAAAGGAGGAATAAGTTCAAGAGATTTATTGTACAACATGGTGACTATAGTTAATGATGATATATTGTATTCTTGAAAAATGGTAACAGTGGATTTTAAGTGTTCTCACCACAAAAATGATAACTATCTGAGGTAATGCTAATGTTAATTGGCTTAATTTAACTATTCCAAAAGTGTATATACTTCAAAACATCACATTTGCACTTTGGGAAGCTGAGTCCAGAGGATCACTTGGGCCCAGGAGTTTGAGACCAGCCTGGGCAACACAGTGTGATCTCATCTCTACAAAAATTTTTTAAATTGGCTGAGTTTGGCTGGGCGCAGTGGCTCAAGCCTGTAATCCCAGCACTTTGGAAGGCCGAGGTGGGCCAATCAGGAGGTCAAGAGATCGAGACCATCCTGGCCAACATGATGAAATCCCGTCTCTACTAAAAATACAAAAATTAGCCGGGCATGGTGGCATGGGCCTGTGGTCCCAGCTACTCGGGAGACTGAGGCAGAAGAATCGCTTGAACCCAGGAGGCAGAGGTTGCAGTGAACCGAGATGCCAAGATTGTGCCACTGCACTCCAGCCTGGTGACAGAGCAAGAGTCTATCTCAAAAAAAAAAAAAAAAAAAAAATTGGCTGAGTTTGGTGGTGTGCGCCTGTCGTCCTAGCTACGGGAGGCTGAGGTGGGAGGATTGCTTGAGCCTAGGAGGCTGAGGCTGCAGTGAATCATGATTGTGCTCCTTCACTCCAGCCTGGATGACAGAGTGAAACCCTATCTCTATAAAAATTTTAAAAATTTACAGAGTTTGGTGTCCTGTGCCTGTGGTCCTAGCTACTTGGGAGGCTGAGTTGGAAGGTTTGCTTGAGCCTGGGAGGTCAAGGCTGCAGTGAGCCACAATTGTGCCACTGCACTCCAGCCTGGGCAACAGGATGAGACCCTTTCTCAAAAAAAAAAAAAATCACATTGTACATGATAAATACACACACTTTTATCTGTTAATAAAACACGTGTCAAACAAAAAAAGATATTTGTGGGGGAGGACAGGGATGGGGAGTCAAATGCAACTGAATAAAGCTAATGGCTGACCTGGTGACCCAATTAACTCACTAGTACTTACCTAGTGTTTTTTACTTGCAAGGTACTCTATGAGATTCTGAAACACCAATCACAAACTTTATTTAAAATGGCTAGATATTAGAGATATTTGGAGGATAGAAAAGTACCCGGCAAAAAAATAAAAATTAAAAAAAACCTATAGTAAAGGGCAACATGATGAGCTGCAAGAAGATAACCAGAAGGGAGCCATGGGAATAAATGTCAGATTCAGTTTCAGCTACAACTTTATTAACGATCTGGAAAAAGACCTATGTTAATGAAATTTCCAAATGATACTAAATAGGGAATTGTCAAGCTCACCAGTGAAAATAGAGAGATAATATTATGTGCAAAGGCTAATAATAGCAAGAAATGAAGGTTACACATACAGAAAAGATATAATTGCATGAAATCTCATGTTAAAAACCATTGTATTCTATGTAAAGGATAAAAATTTGAAAAATAAAATAAATGTTAATTGGATTGAGCATGTATCAGAGGTGAGAGAAGCCAGTAAAATAATAAAATTCAAAGATACAAAAGTGTTACATACACAGAAAATGAAGAGGAAATTGGAAAGCCAATTGCTAACCAAATGAAGTGATAATATTTTGTGGCGTTTTGAGTATAGAAAGTATAAGTCATTTTTAAAAGCCTGAAACAAACACTAAAACAGAAGTTGATACTGCGGCCAGGTGTGGTGGCTTATGCCTGGAATCCCAATATTTTGGGAGGACAAAGCAGGTGGATCACTTGAGGCCAGGAGTTCAACACCAGCATGGCCAATATGGTGAAACTCTGGCTCTGAGGTCTGTGGTGAGGGGACTAGGGGAGGGACAGTGCGGGGTAGGGAGTTGGGAAAGGATAACATGGCGGGTAATGCCAGATATAGGTGATGGGGATGGAGGCAGCAAACCACATTGCCATGTATGTACCTATGCAACAATCCTGCATGTTCTTCACATGTACCCCAAAACCTAGAGTGCAATAAAAATATATATATAATAAATAAATAAATAAATATCTTTTGAAGGTAAAAAAATGCAAAAATTATTAGCCGGGTGTGGCGGGATTGGCCTGTAATCCCAGCTACTTAGGAGGCTGAGGCAGGAGAATCACTTGAACCTAGGAGGCAGAGGCTGCAGTAAGCCATGATTGGGCCACTGCACTCCAGCCTGGGCAACAGCATGAGACTCCGTCTTGAAAAAAAAAATGAAGTCGATATTGGAAGAGATTACTGAATTAAGTAATATCATAGCACCCAGGTTTTGCTCTGCTGTCCTGCTTTAGGTTCGGGGTATAGGATGGCCCATGCTTTCTCTCTGATCCTTTGAAGGTAGAACCTCTTTTTGCATTTATGTCAAGGCTAGGATGATGCAAGGATAGTATTACTTTTTGAAGTCAGTGAAGGTTCTGTGCTCAGAGTGCAAGAGGTTGGAGTCCGGCCCAGAGTTGGCATTCTATTTAATACTGTAAAGGAGAAACACCTTTCCCCACACTCCCACCCCACCAATGGGCACTGTCATTGACCACTGCAACTAGAACCCTATTCTTTTTTTGCTCTCTGTCAACAATACTTGTTATCTATATCTGTTCTTGGATTAGACAATGAAAGAAGGCTTCAGCTCTTACTCCTCTAGCATATCCTACGCATTCTTACAGGAAAGATTCAGTGCTTGGTTGGGCACATATTACTCACCTAAAGAGGAAAACTTGCAATTTGATATGAAACAAACTTCTGGCCCTTTCACTCTCTTTCTTTCTGACCTACACCTAATGAAGGAGGAAGGTAACTTCCATCATCACAACCACTCTCTTATAGTTTGGATGGAAATATAATGGTAGAAAGTACCTCTTTTAATGTGACCCAGAAAAAAAAATTGTGGTTCTCCCTTGAAAATGATTATGTTTCATTTTTCAGAACAGGGATGATTGATTAAAATCATGATTGTGAGAAGGTGCCACATTCACTGGGTTCCAAGATAATGCCTTTCTACATTTGAGCTTGTCATACTATGAGAATATGACCACCACCCCCCCGCCACAAAAAAAAGAATGTGAGATCACTGACCTTATAATTCTGAAAAGGACTTCCTATTCTATTCATCTTTTGCACCACGCAACATCTAGAAAATTACTCAAGCAGTGGGTGGGTAGAAGACAATGTTCAGGAATAAACATTATTAAATGTTAGAAAAAACATTTCTTATAAATATTTAAGGTGTCCCCTGAATGATGTTTAATCTCAACTCTAAAGTGTCTCTCTGTCTCATCCATATTTTAGGGAGACAGAATGATACCACAGAAACTGCCCCAATCTATAAGACCTGAATCCTGATTTCTAAACGTATGTCTAACATAAGTTAGGTGAATGAATATAATATTGAGCTTCTTTATTTATTCTTTAAATATTTATAGAGCACCACCAATTGGAAGTAATCCCTCTTACCTCTGAACATATGTAATAATAAAAGTGTACTTTACTTATTTATCTTGTATTTTCAGTATTTGTGTACTTGTTCTTCCTACTTTATTTTACTCATTTATCCAACAAGTATTTATTGAGAAGGTACATTTTGCAACCAGTGGGGTTGGAATAGATAGATAAGAAAAAAGAGAATTACAATCAGCCTAACCAGAGTTACGATGAGGACCAAAAGGTTGTATACAATATATCAAAGGATGCCTAAACTAGACTTGAGCAGTCAGGAGATTCCTGGGGAAATGGCAGCAGAACTAAAATTTGAAAGTTGTATAGAAATTAGCCAGATGAATAATGCAGATGATGCAGATGTTCCAAAAAGAAATAGCATGGGAAGAGGCTGAGAGGTAAAAGAAAGCATAACTCTTTGGGAAAAGAGAAATAAAAAGTAATTTATTAAGATTGAATAATTGGGTGTGATTTAATGGAAATGAAGTGAGAAAAAGTTGTCAAACCATGAGGTATGTGGTAAAGGAGACTAAGAACAGATTACCAAGCAGCTTTTTAAGCTGACTTGTTATTCTGGCTCCTTCCTGAGGTTTTTACTTTTTTATTTTGGCTGTTAAAAGAGTCTAAGCTGAGAACAATATGATTACAATTTTTATTTTACAATAAGCACTTTTAGCTTTGGAGCAGAGAACAGATTGTAGGAGAAAGGGGACTCAAAGCCATTGTAACAATCTAAATAAGAAGCAATGGTGAGTTGACTTAGTGTAGTGGAGTTTGAAATGTTAGTGAAAATGATAGTGATAGTGATCCTCATAAGAACTAATGTATATTACGTATCAGAAGAATAAATGCATATTGAGTATTTCTATATGCCAGGTACTATGATGAATGTTTTTCATATCTGTGATCCTTTATTTTTCACAGCAAGCCCATAATAAGGGCACCATTATTATCTCCACTTTACAGATGAAAAAACCAAGGCCTCCTCAAGATCTCTTATGCTTGAAGGCAAGTGTATCTAACTCCATTTACTAAGTTCACATTACTTTTCTGACAAATAATATTAGGTGCTGAGTAAAAAATATTAAACAGGACAGAAAATGATCCTTTTCCTTTCAAACTGATAGAAAGACAGACTCTAACCAAGGAAGTGAGTAAAAAACTTAAATAGATGACAAAGGAATCTAAGAATAGTTAAAAAACTTGTCTAATATCACACAGAGAAGCAAGGAAAGCAAATGAATCCAGACCTATCTACCATATAGCTGTGAACTTAAAACAGAGCCCTGAGCAGCACAAGCATAGGAATTACTGGCTGACATGAAACATACAGAGGGAAAACAGAAGGATAACAGCTGATTTCTCACTGGAAATAATGTAAATGAGAAGACAATGGAACAACAAGCTTAAAGTACTGAAAGAAAAAAAACTGGCTACAACCAATAAAAATATCTTCCAAAAATGAAGGTAGGATATTCTTTCAGCTATACTAAAAGTGAAATAATGGATCACCAGCATATCTTTAATCCAAGAAACATTAGAGGAAGGCATATGGAAAATTATACTGAGGGCAATATGGTTTGACAGACAGGAAAGAAGAAATAAAGTTGTTTTTATTCACAGATAACATTATCGTCTATGCAGAAAATCCAATGGAGTATACAAGAAAAGCTACAAGAATTTAGTTTAGCAAGGTTATATAATAAAGATCAATATTTAAAAACTCGTTACTAACCATATATTAGCAACAAAAACTAGGAATTTGAAATTTTAAAACAGACTAATTTACAATGTCAAAAATACAAAATACTTCGCCATCGATCCTACCATAGACATAGCAGTCCTGTACACTGAAAACAGCAAAACACTTATGAGAAAAATTAAGTGGGAAATAATACCATATCCATAGATAGGAAGAATCAATCTTATGATAATTTCAATTCTCCTCATATTATTTATAGATTTAACACTATTCCAATCAAAATCCCAGCAAGAGCTTTTGTAGAGGTTGTAAAGATGTTCTAAAATTCATATGGAAATACTATAGATCTAAAATAGTCAAACTGACCTTGGATAAAAACATTAAAATTGACAGATTAATATACCTAATTAAAGACATATCATAAAGCTGCAATAATCGAGACACTGAGGTGTTAGCAAAGATAGAAAAATATATTAAGAGAACAGAATACAGTCCTGATTCTCTCTCTTTTCTAGATAGATAGATGATAGACAGTTTCACACAATCACACACACAATTCAGTGAAGAACTGTCTTCTCAACAAAAGGTGTCAGAACAATGGTATATCCCTATGTAAAAATAAACAAATACTAAATAAATAAGTAAATAAATGAACTTCTATATTTTGTACCTATATAAAAATTAACTTGAAATGAATCATAATTCTAAAAGTAAAAGCTAAAACTCAAAACATAGAAAAAAAACACAGAAGAAAATCTTTGTGTTCTTGGATTAGGTGATGATTTCATAGATATGACACCAAAATTATAATCCATAAAAGAAAAATATAATAAACTTCACTTACTCAAAATTTTAAAATTCTGCTCTTCAAGACACTCTAAGAGAATTAAATGGCAAGCCAAATTTTATGGAAAAAATCTTAGCAAATCACATATCTGACAAAAGATTTGTATCTAAAATATGTAAAAAACTCTCAAAACTGAATTAAAAATGAATAACAATAAAAATAGTATTGAAGAGATACTCTACTAAAGAGATATGTGAAGAGCAAATAAGTTCATAAAAATACTCAACATTAGTAGTCATTAGGAAAATGCAAATTAAAAGCACAATCAGATACTGCTAAACATCTATTAGATACTTCACATCCCCAATACAAAGTGTTGGGGATGATGTGGAATAATTGTAGCAATTACTTTGCAATGGAACTCTCATATGCTGTTGGTTGGAATATAAAATGTTACAGCCACTTTGGAAGAACATTTGGCAATTTCTGAAAAAGTTAAACATATGCCTACTATATGATCTAGTCATTCGATCCCTTGGAATTTATTCAACAGAAAGAAAATATGTGTTAATGCAGGTGCTTGGATAGAAATGTTCCTGGCAGCTTTATTTATAATAACCCAAGATTGAGAACAACCAAATGATCCAGCAGTAGGTGAATAGATAAATAATGGTATCTCCATACAATGAACTATTTACTACTCTGCAATAAAAATGAATGAACTATTGATGCACACAAAATATAGATGAATTTCAAAATAATTATGCTGAGGGAAAGAAGCTAGAGCAAAACAACACAGGAGTATATATTTTATAATTTCATTTCTATAAAAGTCTTCAAAATGAAAACTAATCTATAGTCACAGAAAGTAGATGAGTGTTTGCTGGATAAGGATGGGAGTGGGGAACCAAGAGAAGACATTACAAAAGGCCACAAGGAGAGGTTCAGGGCTGATGGATGGATCTGTTTACTATCTTGATTGTAGTGATGACTTCATGATGCACACATATGTCAACACTTATGAAACTGTACATTTTTAAAATGTCTCGTTATTGTGTGTCAATTATACCTTCAGAACACTGTTTAAAAAGTTAGAGCTATAATATGAATCCCTACCTTACCCAGTTCACTCCCTGTCTCCACATATGTAATTACCACTAAAGCTGATCTCTATCTGCTCAGTGCATGTTTTAAACTTTTTCATTTTAGTGTACCCATATAATATATACTATTGTTTTGTGTGTTTTACGTGTTCATAAATGTTAATATAATGTGCACATTACTTTTTATTGGCTTTAATCTCTCCAGAGTGTTGTGAAAGATATATGAGCTTCACTTCTGAAGCTGAGGTGCCTGCTGGGAAGAAGAATATAATCTCAAGAGGGAAATAAAGCAATAAAGATAAAACTTTTTTTAAAATGAAAAAAGGAGACTAAAGAAAAGAATAAAAAGAAAGAAAAGATGTGATGAAGAAGTTGGAAGAGAGGAAGCTAAAAGAAAGCTTGGTAAAGTATTTCACAATGAAACATCAAAAGAGTTATAAAATCATAAAATAGGAATTAAAGGAATTTAAGATGAGACCATTAAAAAGATCTTTAAGAGCCTGCAGGAAATGAAAGTGGGATAAAACAGAAATGTCATGTAAAATGCCTTATATTACAAACTGCTAGTTAAACCAAAATCATGTTGAAGGGTAGAGAGAGAGAAGGTGCTTGCCAGGGGAGAGGACCAGGAGGTTATCCATGGCTCGGCTCTGAATGCATCATGGGAATTACCCAGTAAACCCAGACTGGAAGGTTCAGAAGAGCTACAAAGAGAGTTTTAAGGTGCCGATGAAAAGCAGATTCTGAGAAGTGAGAAACATTTGCTGAAAGGTTTATCAGTTAGTATTATGTTCATCTGTAGGCACCAGACACCTCTAAATAATAGTAGCTTAACAAGATGGACTTTTGTTTCCCTCTCATATACAAGAAACCTGGGCATAGGCAGAGCAGGGCCAGCAGGTCAGCTCTGTAGAGTCATCAGAAGCCACCCAGGTTTGTTCTGCTCATCACTCCATCATTCGCAGGGTGAGGTTTTTCATCATGGGGGGGTTTCTGCTGAAGAAGCTTATGGGGATCCCAGGGTAGAGGAAGGAAAAAAAAGAAATAATAAGAGGTACATGCACACTGTTTTCTCAGGTCTTCTGGATGGTGCCACCCAGAACTTCTGCTTTCATTTCATTGGCCATAACTTCATTCATGATCATACCTAGCTGCAAGGAAGGCTAGGAGATGTTGCCATGCACCAGCTAAAATTAAGGTTCTGCCATCAAGAGAGACAAGAGAAGAATAGAGACACTGGGTACACAACTAGCAATCTTTACTACCAACTCCTTTAGGCTAAATACTCCTTTATCTTGTACACACACACACACACGTATATTTTTTGAAACAGGGTCTTGCTCTATTGACCAGGCTGGAGTGCAGTGGCACGATCATGGCACACTGCAGCCTCAATCTCCTGGGCTCAGGAATCTTCCCACCTCGGCTTCCCGAGTAGCGGGGACTACAGGCGTATGCCACCTTGACTGGCTAATTTTTGTATTTTTTTGTAGAGGTGGGATTTTGCCATGTTGCTGAGACTAGTCTTGAACTCCTGAGCTCAAGCAATATGCCTGCCTCAGCCTCCCAAGTTCTGGGATTACAGGTGTGACCCACCACACCCAGTCAACATATATATTTTAACCTTCACATAAAAACTACAAGGTAGATATTATTATTCTCATTGTAGAGGTGAATAAAATAAGGTTACCAGAGTTCAAGTAAGTTACGGAAAGCCTCAGTGGGATTAAAATCTAGATCTGTCTGGATCCAGAGTGAAGATCTATGTGTTCTTTTCACAGGTGAAAACAGAAAATCTCAGAGTCATGACCCCAGGGGAAAGTTTCTTGAGAAAAGCATAAATGTGAATTCAAAAAGAAGCAGAAGACTCAAGCAGAATAATTAAAGACTTTTTTTATAATAAGAGACTATTTTTATAATAAGAAATTGAGATGCAATATCCTATGAAATATTTTGGTTTTGCCAGTGAAAACCTGAGACTTTAACATGTATTTCTTCTTATTTTTATATATTTTTTGAGAGATGGTGTCTTGCTCTGTTGCTCAGGCTGGAGTGCAGTGGCAAGATCTCGGCTCACTGCAACCTCCATCTCCCAGGTTTAAGCGATTCTTTTGCCTCAGTCACCAAGTAGCTGGGATTACAGATACCCACCACCACGCCTGGATAATTTTTGTGTTTTTAGTAGAGACGGGGTTTCACCATGTTGGCCAGGCTGGTCTCAAACTCCTGACCTCAGGTGGTCTGCCTGCCTCGCCCCCTCCAAAATGCTGGGATTACAGGCATGAGCCACCGCACCTGCCCACATGTCTTTCATACAGGGTAACCATCCCTTATTTAAATGTTAAATCCATAATCTCTGAAAACCCCCACTTTTTCCCTAAATCATTGATTCTCAAAACCTGATTTAAAGTGAAGTGAGATCCTTTATATTTATAACTTAAATTATTTTGTTCAACTATTCATAAGTTTCACCAGAGCAATTTTAACGAGTTTGGCTCCAGGATCTGCCAGACAAACCCTGGGTGTTGTGTGTCCAATGCACAATGCCATCTTAAACAGTCTGAAACTTTTGTTTAAGAAACATATCTGGCCATATGTGTTTAGATAAGGTATTATAAATTATATAGCAATCTTTCTACTATTGAAAATCAAATAAGATAATACCTATGAAAGCAATGGGGATGACTTGAGAAATTTGTAAGCGTAGAATATATTATCATTATTATTATTATTCCATGGCCAGATTGGCTTGTTTAACTTTAGCTCAGTAAGTCAATACCTGATGTGCATTTTCTTTCATGAAAATGATGTGTCTGTAAATATTCCTTGAATATAAATTTCTTAGACATTATTATTATTAGAGAAATATTATGATTTACACAAACATTCTAATTAACCCAGTTCAATTTGGTCGCAGAAGAATCTCCCTCAGAGACAACACTGTATGTGTGACAAATCCCTGAAGACTCCTAAGCGAAACACAAATCACTGGCTCACTGGAGCAGAGGCAAATATGAGGTCATTAAGTAGATAAAGATATAAAAATGCTGTGTCTTGTTCTAAAATTATACATCTAAGCACCTCATGCTCAGGTGATTTGCACCATAAAAGCACATAAACACCTTGCTCTTCAATAACAAAAGGAATTATCATTAGGCTCAGTATAGAGACAATCAGCAGGAGGGGGTTTTGACGAATTTAAAACTTTTCTGCAGACGCTGCTTGTTAATTCAGTTTCTAGGTCTCCACTATCTGCTCACCATAAGTCTTTCTATAAATTATATGATTTTTCTTCGATTTCCTGCAGTGTTTATCATTGTATAGTATTTCATTGAGCTCTTATAAAGATATGCAAGGAAGAGAGAACAGGATGATATGCTAATATGAATTGTTCTTTTAATGACATCCTTAAACATCCGATAGGAAAGACGTAAAACACGACTTCCTAAGTGAGCAGCAAACTTCAAAATACTGCAAAACATAGCTATGTCATCATCTTAGGAGCCAGAGGCCTATCAAGATACAAGGATTATAACCAGAAGAGGAAAATCTTAATTTCCATATTGCTTTGCATCAATAGAAGAAATTTCCTTTCACAGTACATGTTGTGTCTATTTCGAGATGAGGATAAGAGCAAAGGATGGTGAAATAGCAACAAAATGCGTTATCAGGAGCCTACTCAGTGATGATAACTATAGCTAACCAGATACGGTGGCTCACTTAAAAATAAGTCAGAGAGAAAATAGGAGATCACAAGCATGTCACTGAAAGACTCTCTCTTCATTTGTTTTTCCTGAGTCCCCCATAAGCCTCAAAAGCAAAATAAAGCCAGTGCCAAACCCAAGGATGGTGGGAGAATGAATGTAAGTCTCAGGTTTGCTTCCTTCCCTGGGGCTTTCAGGGGCTAATTCAGACCAGGGAAGTGGCATCCTGGAGGGTTAGTCTCTCCTTTCTGTACTTAATCACTACCTGCTCTATTCAAGTTACTATTAGTATGACAAAAGAGAAAGATGGCCATGGTCTTGTAGAGCTTATAAAATCTATTTTGTGACATAAAACTACACAAACAGACCAAATTCTTTAGAAGGCAGTGTATGATGGGTGATTACTGGGTCTTAGAACCTATACACACTGCAGGCATTTATAGGAGGCCAAGTGACGTGTTTAATTACTGCCTAG
Organism: Cacajao melanocephalus; assembly: GCA_963573385.1. Classification (NCBI taxonomy): domain Eukaryota; kingdom Metazoa; phylum Chordata; class Mammalia; order Primates; family Pitheciidae; genus Cacajao; species Cacajao melanocephalus. The sequence goes on along the minus strand of CAUYLG010021409.1, from coordinate 56,631 downwards.
GGATGTAAAAAAGAAGGCAAGAGAGAGGAGGAGTAGGGAGACAAAGTGGAGACACAACTGGTGCTTTGGTGTCTGGAGCCCCATGATACATGCACCCTGCAATTTGTTAGCCCCTTCTGAGTGACAGTGAAAGAGCACCCCCATAACCTAAGGAAAAATGCGGAGGCCTGTGAAGGCCTGAGCTCTTCACAAACAGGAGAGAAAGAAGAGACAAAGAGGAAGGAAATGAGCACATTAGGGAGACAGGGCTCTCAAGGCAGTCAAGGGCGTGTGTGGCTATTTTTATTCTGGGCTTAACCCAAAGAAGCTCCAGGCCAATTTAGCAGAGGGGAGATTTGCAGTTATAGGTAACGGCATAGGTGCTAAATTATTTAACTGCATTTTCTTTAGTCCTGTGAGCAACAGCATCAAAACCTGTGGAAAGACATCTGATTCACCGAAAAAGCTGAGTGCAGATCACATAATGTAAAACAGTAATTATGCTGGCAATTACTCATTTTAAAGTCTAAGCAAGCTGGCTTTAATAAAGCACAAACCACATATCACCAATACACTCCTTTTTATTACAATAAAATAGCACTTTCAAGCTTGTAATTGCTTTATAGACCTAGAAAAAGAATGCTGATGAGATTATTTTCACAAGGTTCAAATATTTATGAAATCCTAATAATTTTAAAAGTCAAAACACAAACATTACAGGAAAAAAAAAGCATGAAATCGAACAGGCTCTCTTGCTCTTTCTGTTGTATTTTAAGCCAAGAATAAACACTGGTCTCACAGTTTTCTGGCTTCTCAAAGTAGGAACTTCTTAGGTGCCATTTCAAAGATTGTGTAAAGAAATTTGGATGGTATACGCCTGGACTCTCTAAAAGAACACACATCTTTATAAACATACAGCTTTACTAAAGCTTTTTACTACAAAGTGACAGAGAAAGGATGCACAGAGATAACTGATGAATCAAGTGGAAAATAATAGCCATGATGGCTAACGTAGATATTTACCAGATATAGGCATTCATTCATTCGCTTTTAAATTCATTCTGTCATTTAACACATTTTAATGAGGGCCTCTTCTGTTCCCAGTTTTATTTTTTGGGAGTTGTATCAGTCATTATTCAATTATTCATGACTGCTCACTTTATGTAAGACAGACTAAAGTGGTATTTTATGAAGCTAGGTGTATGTCATAAGTTCAATTTTCTAAACTTTATTTTTTATAGTCAATCACCAAACAATATGGCTATTTTGGTGAACCCCTAAATTAGAAACTGGTAGTTATAGAGGTCAGTATCCAATTTATTTTTTGCCCTTTTTGTTGTTGGTTCCATCCCATAGAAAAAATACCTTGATTCATGCTGAAAAGGAGTCACAGTTGGTAACAGTTCCTTAACAGCATGACAGCATGTCCTATAATCTCAAGATACTCTTCAATTAAAAAGAGGTGGAAGGAAAGCTTTGATCTGAGGTCTGCACAAAAATGACTTAACCTGGCATTTATTTATAGATTTAATAGGTCACCACTAGAAATATGTGGTGAGGAATTGTTTGCTACCCTCATGGAATTTAAATCTTGTGGGGGAGATAGACATTAAACAAAATTAATGACACCGATGATTATTTAATAATCATTACAATAAGCACTACAGAGTGCTTTGCACATGTTAGGTGGGATGCTGACCCAGACTGGGGCATTCAGGACACCTCCACGATTGCAAGATTTGCTGGCTGTGGAAGACTAGGGAAGAGGCAGGTGTCAAGGACTATGGAGTGAAGTCTGAGACAGGGAGACTGGGGTAAAGCAGGTTAGTGACTATTTTATTTTGCAAGTCAGGGAAAGTCAAATGTAATGGTCCCTAATGCGTTAAAATTTGGAATGTCACATCTCTAAGTATATTTTAGATATGTTGACAAGTGATGCACTAAAAATGAAATTGCCCCACACATACGTGGAACTGTTAAAGTACCTCATGGGATCCTCGTGCTGCCCTTCCATGAGGCAAGTTCTTGGGGACACACACTAGGGTTAAGTTCATGTTCACCATTTCCAGCTTGACACCAGGAGAGTTCTGTCTCATTTCTGAGTTTTGATTTCTTCATTGTAAAATTAAGAAAGTAAGACCTACCTCATGGAGTTGTGAGGAATAAATAAAACTAAATAGGAATGGTATGTGGCACAATACTTAGTAACTAATAGTTATGCAATATTTTCATTTACTTATTTCTTTCTTCTTTACCCCTCTGCAAATAAAAATGAGGAAACATGCTTGCAGGGTTAGCATGAGAATTCAGTGCAGTTCTTTATGTGAAAGTACATAGTGTGTGATATATTCTCAAAAAGTATTAGGAAGACAATAAACTGGAAAAAAAAAAAAACCCAGTAAATATGACATTTCACACTTGCTTGGGACCAGACAGTTCTACTCTTCTCAGAACCCATTCCCTCTAAGAGGATAATTCATCAATTCTAGAGAAGCCAGTGGGCCACCCATCTGCCTACCTAAACACTCGCCCACTGCAATGCATTGTAGGAGATATACTTCATGCAAGTGGACAGCAGAATCATATGATCTGCCACACAAGTGTCCCTACTCTATAAAACGATACTTTCTTTCTCTTTCTTGACTACCTCCCTTTCAGATTTATGGGTTCAAAAACTAAGCAGTGTTCTCTCCTCACAAATTAATCCTGGATGTTTACTGACATCCCAGACACAAAGGGCTAGATGTTCTCGTGCTGCCCTGTTTCTGTGCAATTTCCCCTCCGAAACTGCAGTTCTCATTAGCTGCTGGACCTGACTGTCAGTCCCTCCTGAATGAAGGAAAGTGATACTAGGAGTTCTTCCATTACAGCCTGGTGTTAGTTCATTACCTTCCTGGCTAACGCTTGCTCTTACGCTTGGTCCACTTACCTACACTAATGGAGGAGTCAAGAGCATTTGCTATCTTTATCATTGTTCTTGTTTTCCTTCTCACTTTACTGTATCTTTTAAAAGTCTGAAAACCACTTTGTGTGCTTTCTGGAACAAGAACAGAAATAAAATAGCTAGACATAGGAATGTATTTAGATAGACAGATAGATAGATAGGTAGATAGATAGATAGATAGATACCTAGATTAGATAGATAGACACATAGATAGTAGATAATACAGAAATGATAAATAGATGATTGATTAAGTGATAGGTAGATGATTGATAGATAGATCATAGATAATAGATCATAAATGACAGATAAATAGATGATGACAGATAAATATTGCTGTTAGCATTTTTTCATCAATTATCATATTAGAGAGTTGCAATTACTTAGTGACATGTCATAGGATTATTTGATGGTGAGTCTAGATCAAATACACCCTCATGGTTATTGCTAGAGATGGAATTTAAGTTGGGCTCTTGGTTGCTATTCCTTCAAGAAATAACCGTTTAATATAAAGCCCAAGATTAAAAAATTCTTTGTCATTTAACAATGATGGGTTATGCTTTCCAGTAGTTTATTTCTTCTAGGCTTTAGGCTTGTAGTAAGTGATTTCATTTATCCGTTTGGATTAATTTCTACTTAACCAAAATCTTTCCTAATCATTTTAGCCCCTCAATGGAATGCTTGATATTATGGGACATTGGAAAATTTTGAGAAAATAATAATTGTAGGTAATTCAAGAAATAAGAGTGATTAAAATTTCCAGGAATCACAAAAACAAATATGAGAAAAAAGAATAAAACACAATTTGCTGCTTGGATGTGTTTTAAATCACTTTAAATAATCACGATACTATAATCTTTATTAATTTTGATCTTTTAGTGTACCACAGAGAAAAGGCACAGAAGATTATATGATGATTGTGAAATAGAATGTAGATATTGATCTGTATGATGTAAAAGTATAAAAGAAAAAGTCTCGGAGATGGAAGAGAAGAAAAACAGTGAAGTGTCTCCAGGGGAGCAGCAAGAAATACTATCTATAATTCATGGAATTAGAAATTAAGATTTAGATATGTTTCTTCAAACTAATATGAACCAATAAAGGAACTAAAAATCTTGATATAACTATGCTTAAAAATTGTAGAGGGAAAGTAGAAAGTAGTATATTTGAGCACAATTAACAACTTTCATGATGGGAAATAGATAATGTTTCAATTAGTTGAATATTCAGCATAATTAGAGATAGAGCAATAGCTGGGAGAAGAAACCTAAGGGTGGTTAATAATGGTTGCCTCTGTGAAGTGGTACAAAAAATGAAAGAAAGTCTAAGGAGACTCTTGTGTTTTTAAAATTTTAAATCAGAAATATTTTGAGAATTCCAAAAAGTATACATAATAACATAATGAATATACAAGTACATCCCAAATTTATCAAATTTAGATATATTGTCATATTTTCTCTGGTTTTTCTAATTTACAAAGTTTTTAGAGCGTTTTTTCAGCTAAAAAGGTAAAACACAATTAAAGAACCAAATGTTCCCCTCTAATCCATTGTCTACCCATCTTTCCTAGGGTGAATGACTAGCTTGACATTGGTTCTTCATTCATTTGAATTTTTTTTCTTCATAAGAATAAATCTATAAAATACATAGTATTTTCTTTTTACTTTAAATAACTAGTTTGCCAATTTTTCCTTCAATATTATTTCTTTAAGATTTCTCCATCTTGATTATGCAGCCCTACTTCATTCAGGATTTTTGTTTTTGTTATTTAATATAGCATTTTGTGATTACAATATATTTATTAATCCTTCCTTTGATGTACAGTTGGGCTGTTTCCAAATCTTCACTATTATAAATAATCATAAATATCCTAGGGCCAGGTGTGGTTGCTCATACCTATCCAGTGCTTTTAGGAGGTCACAGTGGGAAGACTGCTTGAGACCAGGAGTTTGAGACCAGGAGTTAAAGACCAGCCTGGGAAAATAGCAAGACCCTGTCTCTACAAATTTTTTTTAAATTAGCTGAACATGGCAGTGTGCAAACTTGAGAAGGTAAAAATGGCATTGCTTTGCTTCATTCTGCCTTCACTTGTTCATTAGTAAGGTAGAACATCTTTTCATATGGTTTATCAGACATTTGGGCTTCCTCACTTATGACTGTCCTACTCTTTACCCTTGGCCCATTTTTCAATTGTGTTTTTTTTTTGTAATAAACATGTAGAAGTGATCAATATCACACTAATCCTTTGTTATGACATACATTACAAAACATACAAATGTTTTCTAGGTTATCCTACTTTGTATATATTTTTATATAGATGTTATGTATTTTAATATTCTCAAATTTATCGATGTTTTCTTCTAAGGCTTGGAGGTTTTGTACCTTTACATATGTCTCCCTACCCTAATGTCATAAAACATTCTGATATTTTCTTCTAAAAATGTTAAACTTTTTCATTTTCACATTTAATTGTTTAACCCACATGGCAGCTATTTTGGACACAGTATAAGGCAAGGGTCTTATTTTAATCTTATGAACAACCAATTATCTCAGTAACATTTATGGTACAGTCCATTTTTCCTCTACTAGTTTACATGCTACCCCTGTTATACCAAATTTCCATAAATGTGAAGGAGATCGCTGGGCTCTTTGTTCTGCTCCAGTAATATTTCTTTCTTATTATTAGGTCTTCTGAAATATTGATTTTAACCATATATGTGTGTTTACTTAAAAAATTAATAAAAATGGAAAAATCTCATAATTTCTCACTCTAAAGGTAAATAATTTTTTATTTCTCTTTTGAGGCTCTATGAGGGAAAAAAAGGGCTTCAGTGAAACCATGTCTGGGTGCTTCTACCAAAGCCCTACTCAAAGCAAATTACTTTTACAAATAGTCACAGAATTGTTGAATGCACATGCTTTGAAAAATATATTTTATTTAAAACATTGGGTAAATTACTCAGTAGCATAATCTCCCTTGGCATAAAATAAAATTCATATATGGGAGGTGTTCAGAATCTATTCTTGAAGAAGAGTTAAAAATGGGCTTTAATGCATTTTTTGGAGCCATTAAGCCTTGCCAGGTAAATAATGTGTGTTTTAAACATCTCTGAATCTATATTTACAGTCATATGATAAATGGTAATGGTTCCAAAGAGAAACGTTAAGATCTAATGGACATTTAAAACAGCCCCTCAGTCTGTATTTATGCAAGGGATCCAAAGAGCCTCAAAAGCAGTTTAATTCCATTTGATCAATGGCAATCAATGGTTTTGAAAGATGTAGAATATTTAGAGTCCATATTTAAAACTCCTGTAACCAGCAGTCTTACAAGCTTATGGTTATAAATGCTTCTTTGTAGCTTGGGACAGATGTGGAATTTTGAAAATATCCCATTAACATCAACACCCAAAAAAGGCCAAGAAAATTTAGCACAGAAAAAGATGACATTTCACAATAGTAAAGTTGTGGTACCAAACAAGGAAAGCTGGTGCATCCTTTTTATATCCTCAAATGGATTTTCATTTTATGTTACTCAGTAGGAGTCATTTTGAAGACAATTTCTTCTGAAAATAAGCTTTGAAGCTTTACTGGTTTTAAAAATCCCATTTGATTCAGTTTGCAAAGACCTTGGTTTCTATTTCTGCTTTTTCTCCCTTTAGAACCACTTATATTTCCACTGCATTGTTTGAATGAAAGAATAAAATCACACCTACTGAGTCCTTTAAATGAACTGGGTGTGTGGGGAGGGAGTCATAGACTAGAATTTGTATCAGATTCTTGGAAAGCCTTTCTAGGCTGAAGAATATCAGGAAACTGTAGTGGACCTTCGGAAGCCATCTGACAGTTGCCTGCTGCCATATGAAATGGAGTCACCTTGATTGATTTGGATGGTAGGCCAACTCTTCTTGCCCAGAAGAAGTTGTTATTTGGCATTCCCAAAGCATTAAAGCACAGTACTGGTGACGAGTTTATCACCTTGTTGTCTGGTCACACAATACCGCTGAATTCCCACCCTGGAATAATAGAGACCCTATGCTTTTGCTTCAATGAGCCTCAGATCTCACTGTGTTCAGCGTATAAAATTCCAGTGTAACGAATTCTATCACCGTGAAACTCATTCCATAGCTCCAAGTCATCAACTGATGCCTCTTCTCTCCTTTATTGGTATTCCAGTTTCTTACAAGCATTAGGAAGCATCTATAGAGATGTGGGCATCAAGAGAGATGAATCTGTATCTCCTACATTGCTGTTCATGTCCTAATTCCCTCTGCCATTCACTTCCGTGTGATTCAACCATTCTTCACGAACCTAGGCAGCCTTCACATAATCCCTAATCCACAGGTCACTGAGTGAAGTGAAGAAAAATCAGGACTGGGTCATTCAATAGATAAGAAATGAAATCAAACCACACTTGGCTTATGAATCACTGACAAATACACCATACTAGAGAAAGGCAGCTGGTATCCCAGGAAAATAGAGTTCAACACAATACATATATTTCATATTCTACTAGGGCAGAGAATCATTGTAGGAAATCCTAACTTCACAAGTAGAATATTAACTGATCTACTCAACTTATTGCAACCATATCCAATGTCATTCTTTATGTAGAACATATCAGAGATTATAAAATAATTCAGATTGGTCACAAACTGGATTATAAAACCACAATGTAGAAACATAAATAACATGGACCTATAAAGAATAATCAACAGGGAGAGTGTGACACAAAATGTACTGGGAAACACATAAAAGGTCTGAAATGAGACACATAATGATATAAATAGAAAATATGTGGGATGGCAGCCCCTGAAAAAGTCCTATGGATATGCAGGTGCCTAATTGATGCTTTGGATGATGGTATAATAAAGAGACATCCTTAGAAGATAGGAGAAAAAAATGTATGTATGTATGCAAAGAGGGAACTAAGAGGTTCACAGAAGGACAGGAAGTGGCAAAAGCCAAAGGGAGTGAAGACAGGCAAGACGTGGACCATTTTATCACAATCGCATACATGCTATTTTCACACAGAGAATTGCTTAGTAAATTTACCATTTCCCAATTAAAATGCACTAGATGTTAAAATGTTACTTATTGCTTATTATTTTATGACTACAGTATTACTTTATAAATAAATTATGAATATATTTAGGAAGTTATACATTACACATCGTTAGAGCACTTTGTTCCGTTCCTTTATTTTCCCCAAATAGTTCTATGACTGCTGGGTTGTTCTGGATGGCCAGGTTCTGAGAAATTGAGATGTTGGGTTATTCAATTTGGGCAGGTCAGAGGTTACAGGTTGAGGTGTGCCCAACCAAGGGGGAAACAAGTCAGGCTGAGGTTACTGCCTGGTGCAGGTACAGGGCTAAGAGGGATGCAAGCGCTGAGGAAGGAACACAGGTTGCTCCCCTCTTTTTGGATCAGGCAGGTGACACATAAGGCAGGTTCAGATGTAGTACAAAAGGGACAAAAAAAGATGTAGGACAAAGGGTGCTTTTTGTTAGAAGACCAATTGAGGCACAGAATCACTGAGAAGTCTGAGAGAAATACGCTATTCTAATACCAACATGATTCATCCAGTTCCAGCTTGCTATGTCCATTCTGAGATAGCTCCCATTTCTTCTTCTTAAAGAACAGGGACAGTTAATTTAGGCCTGTTTCCCAGGGCAGGGGTAAATGGATCTCCCACCCAGAATCCTCACCACTCTCTGCTCACAGATAATTTCCTGGTCACCAGGCCATGAGCAACAGTGTGCCTCTGCAGGGGCTTCTCGGCTTGAATTTGTGAGGGGCAGGAGGTGGTTTGGGAGGCAGCAGCTGGTGAGTGGAAGTGATGACTCGGGTCCTCCCACAGTATTCAGGCCTGTTCATTAGAGGACCCATGACAGTGCGATCAGCCTGCTTCTCTTCGTGCTGAGAGATGGCTGAGGTAGGTATTTAACAAATGCTTACTGAATAATGAAAAGAATGTGCTATCTGCCTCACTTGTATATTTACTTATTTGTGTTCACTGTTATTTGTGTTCACCTGAGAAATGCCAAGGCCTGATGTAGCCTAGTTTTTTTCACTTTAGTCTCTGGGCCCTGAAGCAGTCAGCTCTGAATAGGCTGTGCTCAGGAAGCCTCCCTGGTGGGTGCAGGGTACAGGGGTGATACAGCACCAGCTGCCTGCAGGCAGAGCTCTGCTGAGTCAGGCCCCCAGATGAGTGTGGCCAGTGCAGCCTAGGTCCTGCTTTATCTTTCATTTCTAAATTTATTTTCAGATGACACTGCCTACTTTATCCTATATTCTTTGGCTGTCTTTTTTTTTTTTTTTTTGGCCATTTTCAAAATCCTGAGTTACACATTTAGTAGCCTAATGATATATAGCAGGGAAATTAGAATAATAGTTACTGTAATAGTAATACAACCAAGTGATTATTTACTGTGCAGCAGCAGTTTTTCATCTACCTTACCTACCTTTCCTCACAGGTGACTGAGAAGCAGCACAGAGTTGCAGTTAAGGACATGGGCTGAGGATGCATATTCAAATACAGCTCTGCCACTTAGAGCCCTTGCGTGAATTGTGCGTGGCTTTCTTTACATCTTCTCTAAGCTACCAAAAGGTAATCATAAGAAAGATGGAGTTTTCTGTTTCAATTTACCACTTCATGTGGACATTCAAATTAAACAGTATCTTAAAATGCTTGACCTTGAGCAAGCTATTTGACATTTACTGATTGTTCACTGTTGTAGTCAGCATAGGCTGCTGTAACAAAGAACTATAGACTGGGTGGCTGAAGGAACAACAGTTATTTCTCAGAGTTACAAAGGCTACAAGTCTGAATCAGGGCACCAGCATGGTCGGGTTCTTGGTGCAAGCCCTCTTTCCAGTTTATAGACAACCACTTTCTTACTATAACCTCACGTAGAGGAGAGAGAAATCAACTCTCTCTTGTCTCTTCTTGTACGGGCGCTTATCCCATCCATGAAGACTCCACTTTCATGGCCTAAGTCCTCCGAAAGCCCTCACCTCCAAATACCATCACAATAGGGGTTACAGTTTAAACACAAGAGTTCTGGGAGTATACACAAATTCAATCCATAGCACTTACCATTGGGCAAGCCTCCAGGATGCAAAGATGAGTAAGACACATTTCCTAAAAGCAAAGAAAGTGTAGTTGTGTGTGTGTATGTGTGTGTTTGCATGTTTTATTAGTCTGTTTTCACATTGCTATAAAGAAATGCCTGAGACTGGGTAATTTATAAACAAAAGGAGTTTAATTGTCTCACAGTTCTGCATGGCTGAGGAGGCTTCAGGAAACTTACAATCATGGCAGAAGGTGAAAGGGAAGCAGGCGCCTTCTTCACAAGGCGGCAGGAGAGACAGTGAGTGAAGTGGGAAGAGCCCCTTATAAAATCATCAGACCCTGTGAGAACTCACTCACATCACAAGACAGCGTGAGAGAAACTGCCCTCATGATCCGATCACCTCCCACCAGGTTCCTCCCTTAACACATGGTGATTATGGGGATTATAATTTGAGATGAGATTTGGTTGGGGACACAGAGCCAAACCATATCACATGTTGAGTGTGAGAAAGAAAGTAAAACTGAGATAGAGGAAAAGAAGAGACTATTTTGGAATAGGGTGGGGATAGGGGTATTCAAACTTTATTTTTTCTCCTATTCTTTCTTCTATCGATTAATAACTGAACAGCATCTGTGTTGAAACATTGCCTTCCTATTCCTTTGTCCCTCGTTGATAGGCCTTCTACACAATTTGCCATGCCAGAGAAATAACTGCTCCCCAGAGGAGTCGAAAAGAACAACTGAACTCCTCCCAGCTCAGTTGGTGTGGCCTCGCCAGCATCCTTGGGAGGTTTTTTTCTTCTGTGGATGCACATTTTCCTGGAGTGAATCAGGTTTCAGGCCATGTATGAGAGCTGCTTAGTTATGTAGATGCCTGGGTGATGTGTATGGAGAGGACAGAGGCTCTATGAGGAGGGGAAAGAGAGAGAACAGTAGTACAGGCAACGAGAAAATAAGTGTAGGATATGCTAAGCAAATTGAATATTATTGATTTTATGCATCAATATTTTTATGACCTTCCTCTGTAAGATGACTGGCCTGACAGAGGCCAGAGAAAGAGATGGGCGTATTGTCAAGTTGGACATGCTTTGGAAAAACAGAATGTTAATATTAAGAATTCCATTTTATACGCTCTAGATAGAAGGTCCAGATTTTCATATGATCTCATGTTTTTCAGAAACCCTAATCCAAAGTCATTAACTGCACTCAAAAAATTACGAAAAAAAAAATGGTAAAGTGGCTTCTAAGTGCATTGTTTATTCATTTTCCACAAACATACTATGAAGTTGAGAACATGTAAACCAGAGTCCCATAATGATTTCTGGCAGCTGTTTTCTTGAACTCATGACACTAGCACTTAGTGCTTTTATGCAGAATGGCTGAAAGGTTCACAAATCCAATATCCTCAGAAGTTATTTTATTAGATTTCCTAACTTTAAAGCCTCTCTGGAATGCCCGTATTCCTTTGCAACTCTTACTGACTGACGCTGATTATGCCATCAGCAAACCTCACTAACTCCAGTTCTTCACTTAGATCATTAATGGTCAATAGAGGGCCTGAAATGGTTCACTATTAACTTTTCATTCAGAGGACTGGCATTAATACTTTTCCTTTGTTTTACACTGCATGCTAAGCTTGGCTGCCTATGGAAAAAGAAACAGGAGAGTGAAATAAACTAATCCCAGATTCACCTTCCATTCTTTCTACCCGTACACGAGCCCTAGGATTGTCAGGGCATCTTTATATAAGCTGAACACACAGACTGCAAAGGAGAAAATGTCGATGGTGCCTGACTCCCAGCGCACATATGCAGAAGCCAGAAGGAAGCAGAGTCGATATGCACACTGCCACAGTCTCTGCCTCAGTGGTTCTCCTATGTCGGTTTTTGGAGTCAGGCCTGGCTAAATGTACCACAGTGAAATAGGGAGGCTTTAAAATTCAGATTTATGGGCCTCACCTCTAGAGATACTGATACAGAGATACTGATACACCTCTAGAGATACTGACACAGATTACTAATTGCTTACTGTTGTAGTCAGCTTAGACTGGGTGGCTGAAACAACAACATTTATTTCTCTAGTTATGAAGGCTACAAGTCTGAGATCAGGGTGCCATCATGGTTGCGCTCTCGGTGCGGGTCCTCTTTCCAATTTATAGACAGCCACTTTCCTGCTGTATCCTCACATGGAGGAGAGAGAAATATCTCTCTCGTCTCTTCTTATAAGGATGCTTATCCCATTCCTGAAGACTCCACTTTCGTGGCCTAAGTCCTTCAAAAGCCCTCACTTCCAAATATCATCACAATAGGGGTTAGAGTTTAAACACAATAGGGGTTAGAGTTCTAGCAGGACATAAAAATTCAATCTGTAGCACTTACCATTGGGCAAGCCTCCAGGATACAAAGATAAATAAGACACATTTCCTAAACGCAAAGAAATTGTAGTTGTGCGTGTTTGCATGTTGCATTAGTCTGTTTTCACACTGGAATGGAATGTATATATTTCCTTTTTTTTTTTGAAAGCTACTCAGATTATTCTAATGCAAAGCCAGGTTTGAGTACTGCTGTGAAAGCAAGGTCTGAAGCTCTCCCCATGCTCAAAAATGGCAAGGGTCAGAATGAGAAAGATTATTATCTATTGGTGCAACCAGAACTAGACTCAGTCATATGAACCTCCTGAGGAGGTTAACAACTTGTTACTCCTCTAATGTAGCTGTCTTTGAATGTTGTTTTTTAAAAACATTTCTACGTGGAAGAGGCAGAATGTTGCAGAAGGGAAGGCAGGGGACGATGGATTGTTGGGGGCAACGGTCAGTCTTACTTTTCATGTCCTGAGAAACTCAGCTCTCTCAAACTCATAGGTACCCCCTCAGCAAAACAAAAGCCCTGCAGTCAAATGAACCTACTGTCTTGAGAAGAGATTTGCTTGACCATCGGTTGTTGTAAAAGCTCACCTCTTGGGAGCTTCGATCTCACACCTAGTAACTCATCACTTATTCATCTTAAATCAAATGTTACTTTCTCATATATATATATATATATATATGTATATGTATATAAATGTATATATAGGTGTGTGTAAATATATATATATATATGTATGTGTGTGTGTATATATACAGATATATTTTCTTGCTGTCTTGCTGTTACATTTCCAGTGATGTTTTAGTTTCTAGAGTTTTTTGTTTGTTTGTTGAGACTCAGGCTACTAACAATGCTACTTCCTTCTCAGTCTATCTCTGGGTATAACATAGAATCCAAAACACAACTTCCAGGAACTGATGTTCATTTCTTTGGCGGATGTGGTCCCACGGGAAGAGGAACATGCACATACCCTTTCTGATCTTTGGGGACAGATATATTTAAAAAAAGAGAGAAACAGTTGTAAGTAGTTTCCTTTCTTACAAAGAGTAAAATGACAAGATTATATTTTGTGGCAAGTGTGGTGAGGAAAGAAACAAACGGATTTCTCCAAAAGGAAAGATTCTCAGATGAGCCCAGACTTGACAAATTCTGCTACTGAAAGTGGAGACTATTTAGATATTTCTGAGGAAAAGAAGGTGAGAGCCAGTGAGAGATGTTTGTCCCTGTTATCTTCCCTTGGGTAAAATCAGCAAAAACGTAGTGATGGAACCCACTGATGGAGATTCAATGAGACCAGAGTCACCTACAGTTGTGTGCAGAGGCCAGTGGGGTAGATGGATGGAGCCTGAGCACGTTGCCATGGAGAAACCAGTGCCTGCTCTGGTAAGCCTGATGGGAGAGGATGCTTTTGCTTGCCTGTGAAGTTCCTCCCATGCCATGAGCAAGGACTTGCTTTAAGAAGGAAGACACAAAGCAGCCCCTTGAAGATGAGAAGCAGGGAGACAATGGTGAAGCTTGAGCTGGAAGTCACCCACTTTCAAGTTTCCCATATGAGCCTGTAGAAGGTCCATCAACCTCTGAGTGCAAGGGAGGAACAGGGACGCAGAGGCTGGGATGGTACCCTGGGGCTCAGTAATTTTTGCAGCACCCATATGTAATTTCTGATTTCCAATGCTCCCAGGAAGTGAAATATGCTAAAATGCACAGTATCCCATGACTAATATCACCTGGAGAACCTGAGTAAAAATCATATTGTCAGAAGAGTTAACGTGACTCTTGTCATTTTACCCTTCTCAAAGTTTTCCTTATTTTTGTCCACATGCAGTTTTAAAAGTCTCAAGAGATTGGAGAGGAAGGAGAAATGAATCGGCAGAACAAAGATAATTTTTAGGGTAATACAACTATTATGTATGATACTATAATGGTAAATGCCTATCATTATTTGTCCAAATCCATAGAATGTACAATATCAAGAGGGAGCCTGAATGTAAATGATGGACTTTGGATAATAATGATATGTCAGTGTAGGCTCATCAGTTGTAGCAAATGTACTCCTGATGAGAGAGTTCAATAGTGAGGGAGGCTATACATATACAGGAGGACAGGAGTATATGGAAACTGTCTACACTTTCCGTTCAGTTTTTCTATGAACCTAAAACTGTTCTAAAGAATAAAGCTTATTTTTTAAAATACCCTAATAGCGTCTTTAACAAAATAATATTGCTTAACCAGATAGCACTCCCATAAAATCCAGGCAAATTGAACCCTTAACAGCTCCCTCCCTATCCCTGATAGAAACCTCAAGTTATTTATGAATCACAGTTGTGGGCTCCGACATTAAGCAATTTGGGGGAATTTCTCTCTTTTTCAATCCTCTGACTCAGTCTCCCTGCGACTCAGTGTTCCAGTTTCTTCGTCCCGTTCCCTCATACCTGGCTTCCTCTCTGCCAAGCCCCATGAGATAAACTCTTCAGAGGGCCTGCATCTCGCTTCTTCCTCAGGCTTCTCTGCAGCCCATGCCTCAGGATACCCAACTCAAGAGCAACACCTTAATTCCAATACAGAATTTAGACATACTGCTTCTATATACATTCAACCATCTTGATTTCTGATCTTTGCTCCTCGTCAAATTATAATTTATTAATCTATAATTACCTTCCTACTTGAGGCGTCCATATAAATTTGACTGATCTTATTACTAATATTTTCTCTTGGCAAGGGTGTTCAGGGTAGAATAGCTCGGAAATGAGTCCCGTATGTTATCCAGACCATTTCCACATTGTATGTGGAGAACCAAAAACTTCCACGTTGAGATTTATTCTATAAACAGGAGACAGACACTATAGGAATATTATGTGCAGAATTCCATCTGATCTTTTTAAAGTTAGCTAGAGACACAGTCCACTCTCTGCTGATATTATGACCCACTGATCTCTATTTGCTTTGGGGCAAATTATGGAACTATCTGAGATATTTGCTGTTAATTAGGAAGTGCTTATTTGGGACTATGTATAAGTTCATTTTCACACTTCTATAAATAACTGAGTATGGGCAATTTATAAAAAAAGAGATTTAACTGACTCGTAGTTCTGCATGGCTGGGGAGGCCTTAGGAAACTTACAATCATGGTGGAAGGTGAAGGGGAAGCAAGGCATGTCTTACATGGCAGCTTTTGGGGGTCGGGGGAGGGAAAGCCAAACACTTTTAACCATCAGAACTTGTAAGAACTCACTCACTATCATGAGAACACATGGGAAAACTGCTCCCTTGATCCAATTACTCCCACCAGGTCCCTCCCTTGACACATGGGGACTACAATTTGAGATGAGATTTGAATGATGACACAGAGCCAAACTGTATCAGACTATTTTGAGGGCAAGGACTAATATCAACATGCTTAAGCCAAGCTCGTTTATAACAGAAAATATCTCGCATCCTTTGTAAAGTGCCCCAGCAGTGAAATAAGTAAACCCAACAAATTCAGCAAATAGAACATAATGGAACAATTGTCAGTAAGTAGTGGTAACATTGATGCCCGTGAGTTTACTGCAGTTTCTTTGTTATCTCCAGCTTAGACATATGAAAATATTTGCAGCAATTTTATGCGGAACAAAAACCAAGCACCCAGTCTTAAGTGCCTCTGATGAGAGCACAACATTATTTTCATTCTCCATTTTTAATTAGGATGCACCAGTAAATTACAGGTTGCTTCCTCTTCTCACAACCTTAACAAATGCAAATGAGCAGAGCTGCTTCTCAGGTTAAAACTAAAAATTCTCAGTGCCATTTGTTAAATACAGTTCTTAAGCAAGCTGACTAAAAGCATCAATGATGGGCAATGCCAATGTCAACAGATCATTTAGAAAAGTTAGTCTTTAGTGGAAGTTATCTCATAGATATGCAGGGTATGCTATTTGGGAGCAAATGCTCTTACTGATAACAGAGTTTTCTTCTGCCTAGTGTTAAGGTTTGATTTTAAAATTAATGTAAGGAATTCATGGAGTCAATGTGTCTAATATACGTGAATATTTTAGACTTGCAAGAAGCTTGGCCTTGGAGATTCTATAATTCCATCACTTTGTCAGGCAAAGAAAGAAGTCTTTGGGTAGTTCAATGGGCTAGCCCAAAGTTATAGAGCATAAAATAACAACAACAACACTGTATGCTTTTTAACTTCTATAGTTTATAAACACTTCCAAGTATATCATTCCTGCTTTGGAAATTGAGGCTTAATTTATTTTCCCAAGTCACCTACCCTCTTCATCTCTCACCCCTCTTACTCATGTCTAGCTAATATGCCTTGTGAACTTAAATACTAACAGTATTTCATGTGAGATATTTAAGAGCTCCTTAAAGAGGTTTAAATCCAATGGGCTTAGTTTGGTTTTTCTTGGATGCTCTCTGAAATTAAAAGAGTGTACCCTCCAAAGTTTCACTTTTTTCTGTACATGTAATCAAGCAATTCGCTTTGTAGGATTGCAGTAGCAAAACAGTCAGCAGGCTTTATACAGCTGTGCTGATACCCAAGGTAGTGCCAACAAGAAAAAAGTGGGTGATCCTTATTGTACCCTGGTAGGTTCAAGATTAGACTTTGAAAGCATGACAGGAACATGTGTTATCAGCTAATGTTATAGATTTGGCTCATTTACACACTAACTGAGAGTATTTTATTTTTAAAAATGTCAACTGTACTACATAGAAAAATTGTCTCCAAAGGGCCAGCCAGTCTGGACCCCATGGAACTGCCAGAATGGTTTGTGTAAAAGGCCCCAGAGACTATAAATAAAGGAAGGGAAATCCCTATAGATAAAGCAGATTCATTTTGGATTGTCCTACTGGGAGGTCTGCAGAGACCTTTTGATATGAGGGGAGTGGACTATATCCTCTTTAATCCTCTCTTTCTACATCTATGATTTTTTTTCCCCACAACTTAAATGAAACCAAAAACCAGTGTTGCCTGTAAGTGACTTCACCGAGACATGCAACTCCTTTGATATGGTCCATCTCATCACCTCTCTTTTCACATTATCTCTCAGCCCATCTGCCTGTGGATTCCAGTTCCTATCTTTACACAGCCTCTATCCTTACATCCCTTGTATGTGCTACATAATGTTTTTCTCAGCTCCCTTTGTTTACATGCCATTTCTTTGTGACTTCGGTTCTCACTCTGTCATCTAGGCTGCAGTGCAGTGGCGTGACCTCAGCTCACTACAGCCTCTACATCCTGGGTTTGAGTGATCCTCCCACTTCAGCTTCCTGAATAGCTGGGTCCACAGATTCACGTGAGCCTCCATGGCTGGCTAGTTTTTTTTTTTTTTTTTTTTTTTGTAGAGATGGGGTCTGGTCATGTTGCCCAGGTTGGTCTCAAACTCCTGAGCTTAAGCAATCTGCTTACCTTAGCCTCCTAAAGTGCTGGACTACAGGCATGAGCCATCATGCCTGGTCACGTTTATAGGTCATTTCTTGCATCTTTCTCATCTTCCTCATTAAATTATAAACAATTTTGTCATGGGAATTCCTTTTTAAGACCACAAAGTGCCCAGTATACAGAAAAAGTGCTCTGAGTATTAAATGTTGACTGACTTTCCTTCTCTGCTCTGTGAACTCCACAGTGTTAAATTTTATTTCTATGCCCTAGAAAAAAAAATATTGAAGGCAAGTTAAGTGTGTATATTTAACCACTTCCAATAGTTATTTAAAACCCAGCCTCTTCTAATTTTATTCTTAAATACCATAATTAGGATTTGTCTATACATAACATAGAATCTCAGTAAGCTACCACATTATTCAATTAGTCATTCTCTACATCATCAGACCAATAATTACCATTTCACCTGTCTCAAATTGCATGTAGTGCCTTAGATGAAATGAAAACAATGTGAAAGGCGGGTTTTAATCATACACTGTGCCAGTCGTCATGATAGAAATGTTGTGACTTTGGTAAGTATAGTACTTCTTTTGTTAGATGGTAATTTTGATTGACAGATCAATCCAACTATTTAAAACCACTGATGATTATCCAACGTGTTTTTTTCTCCCAAAATCAGCTAAAAAAAAATTGTTCTGCTTAATATGCTCTCCGAAACAAGTCTGTGAATAAACTCTTCACCCTTAAATTCTGACCGTTATTCTAGGAGGTAAATCTTCACTAGCTGGGATGTTGCTTCCGGTGAAGTAAATGAGACCCGGATGTCCCAATGCCCTTGCCTGACATGAGTAAGGAGTTTATACTCATTAAGTCATTATCCAGCCTAAGGATTAAATCCAAAGAGATAAGAGTGAATCATTCACTCCAGGGGAAGTGTGCCATCTATTTTAGGCCAGAAGGAAACAATTTTGCAAATGACCTTTTCCAGTGTGACAAGCAGTCCCTTTGGAGCCAGAAGGAATTAAATTCTATTTCTCCTTCCAGTGGATAATTTTTCTTCCTTTCCTACACAGACCCAGACACAGTTTGACAAGCAAAGGACTCCACTTATTTATTTTAGCATGAGGACTCACAGATGTATTAGTTTAGGTATCATATATGAGATAAAAGTCACCCACAAAAACTTCAACAATATACATGATGGTTGTTCAAACAAAAAAAAAATAAAAGGAATAATGTAGTTTTTGACAAAACTACAAACAAGCAGACAGGAAAGAAATGCTCAGGTCCTAAGCAAGGGAGATGATAGGGTTTGTCTGTATCCCCACCCAAATCTCATCTTGAACTGTAGCTCCCATAATTCCTATGTACTGTGGGAGGGACTCGGTGGAAGATAACTGAATCATGGCAGAGGTTTCCCCCATGCTGTTCTCGTGGTAGTGAATACATCTGACAAGATCTGATAGTTTTACAAGGGGTTTCCCTTTTCACTTGGTTCTCATTCTCTCTTGCCTGACACCATGTAAGACGTACCTTTCACCTTCCACTATCATTGTGAGGCCTTCCCAGTTTTATGGAACTGTGAGTCCACTAAATCTCTTTTTCTTTGTAAACTGCCCAGTCACAGGTATGTCTTTATTGGCAGTGTGAAAATGGACTAATACAGGAGAGATGTCTAAGCATACACTGATGAAAAACAGTTTAGGGGTCCAGACTGTCAATAAATTCATTAGGATTCTGGAAAGCTGTTGTCACTAAGAAGGCTAACACAATCCTACTTCATCAATCAATAAAATAAAGAAAATAAAGGTGTTGTGTAATAAAGTGGCACTATTTAACAATGATTTGGCTATATGTGATATATTGTGTTTGCTTCTGCACATCACACTTTAAAAGTATAAAAACATATTACATCAGTATCTGGAAAATATTAGAGAATAATATAAAAAACACTTCAAAGACAAATGAAATAAGTGGCCACTTTGCCACCGAAAGATAACCATTAACTAGTAGAATTTTGTGTTCAAAACAATTTTCCCTTACACTTTTAATTTAAAGGCATTGTACTACTGTCTTCAAGCATGTATCGTTGCTAGTTATGACCACCATCAAAGATTAGCTGCACTTTCATTAACATTTTCTATCTTGAAATTTTTAGGATTTTAAAAAATTTCTGGTGGTCTGAAAGTTTCGCTATATCTAGCTATAGATGTTTTTTTATTGATTCTGCTCAGCACTTTGTAGAAATTTTTAATTGGAAAGATCTTGTCCTCTTCAGTTCTAAAAAGTTTATTGCATTGTCCCTTTTCTATTTTATCCTTCGATATTTTCTATTTTCTTTCGGTGAAACTTTTAATTGCCATATGTTAGAGTGCATGGATTGGTCCTAATGTCTAACATTTTATCTCCTATTTTCCAGTTGTTAGATTTTTACTATTTTTGGAATATATTTTCCTCTTTGTCCATCCAATCTGTTCATTTAAAAAGTTTCACACACACACATTTATATATATTATATACAAACTTATATATGTTATATATTATATAATATATATTATATACAAACATATTACATACAGACATATATATGCATATGTATATATGTGTGTGTGTATGTGTATATATATATATATATATATACCCACACATACACACTCTATATATACTATATAGATATAAAATTTCCATGGGAACATTTTTGTCTCTATTTTTCATGGCATCTTTTTTTATTTTATGAATGTATTATCTTCTCAAGTTTCTCTGAATATAATAGTTATTATAAGTGATCTCTGTTTCCAGAAAATTCTGGGATATTTATTCCACTGGCTCTCTCTTGAGTGCTGCATTCTTCCTCAAATGTGTGAAGATTCTGATTACCCTTTATATTTAAGAATGAGAAACAAGCTGCCTGAGAGGCCTATCTGTATGTGTGGACTATATTCATTCATTATTTTTCGGTTTGGTGAGAGCAGGTATTGAGTTCGCTGTCAGGTTCGGCTCCCCTTCTAAATGCCAAATGAGGTAGGCCTTACTCTGGTCTGTCAAAATCCATATTGACTGTCCTAATTCTTTTCAGGTGTGTTACTTCTGCTTTCTTAGAGAAAAATTCTCCATTTTTTTGCTCAGGTATGAAGGTCGCTTGTGTACTGTTGTGCAAGAATGCAAGAAAGGAGTATGTGAGGAGACCAACACACCTTCTGGAAACACTTTTCAGTCTGACTTCCCAGTCCTGCCTGAACACAGTTCCTGGGGTTCAGGCCCCTCAGCCCCTTCCTCTGCTGTTGCTGGTGAGTGTATTATGTATGTCAGGACTTCTTTCTCTCCAGTTCATCAGAGCACATACTTCCATCCATTTTATATTTTGTAGTGTGATGGTCAGTCTTAAGTGTCAACTTGGTCAAGCTACAGTTCCCAATTATTCAATCGAACAGTAATTTAGAAATTGCTATGAAGGTATTTTGTAGATAAGATTAAAACCTGTAATTAGTGACTTTAAGTAAGGGAGACTATCCGAGATACTCTGGGTGTGCCTCACTCAGCTGCAAGACCATAGAGCAGAGCCAAGGCACCCCTGAGAAAGAAGACATCAACCTGGGGACTGCAACTGCAGCCCATGCCAGATAGTTCCAGCTGCCCTTCTGACAGCCTGGCCTATGGATTTCAAACCTGCCTAGCCAGCCTCACAGTTAAGTAAGCTGATTCCTTAAAATACATTTCTTAATACATATCTCCTACGATTTCTCTGGTGGGACCCTCATTGATACATCTATGAATTTATTGAACTCTCTCATCTACTGAGAGACTCTTATCCCTGTATAGCGTTCTTTACTGCTTGTGGATTTGTGTCACTATATTTTAATAAGTTATTACAAAGGAAGAAGATATGAACATATATTCTTAGTCTAACACTTGGAGCCAGAAGGCCTGATTCTTTAACCCATTATTTTTGGATATTTTTCCCCAAGTTTTCATTACTACTGTTAATATAGTTAATGTCGGGTTGACCATCATTGTATATGAACCTTACACCTCTCAACATTTTTATGCTAATTTTTTTATCAGATAAATTGCTACATCAAAGGGTACATACTGGCTGGGCATGGTGGCTCACACCTGTAATCCCAGCTCTTTCTGAGGCTAAGGCGGGAGCAGCACTTGAGGCCAGGAGTTCAAGACCAGCCTGGGGATCATAGTGAGACTCCATCTCAAAAAGAAAAAACAGCTGAGTGTGGTGGTATGTGCCTGTAGTCCCAGCTACTCAGGAGCCTGAGGTGGGAGGATTACTTTGATCCCAGGAGTTTGAGGCTGCAGTGAGCTATGATCATGATTGGGCCACTATACTCCAGTCTGGGAGAAAGAATGAGACCAAAACAATAAAGAAGATAAATACTTTCTAAAATCTTTTGTTATATATTGCCAAAGTGTTCTCCAGGAATTGTATGCCTATTTCTCATGGCCACCTGCAATGCATGAGAGTGGCTATCAGACATTCAGAAGGGCAATGGCAACTGCACACCTTCAAAGGAGACTGTCCATCACAAAGGAAAGAATGAGCAGATGTCTTATGTTCAGAACAACTGGGCATGTTTGATCTAGAGAAGACTCAGGGGCTACATGAAAGCTGCCTTCAATATTTTGCCTCAAAGAAGTAAACTAGGACCAATGAGCAGAATCTAAAGAGATAGCTGGCTTTTTTTTTTCTGACCAACATAAAGAAGGACATTAAATAAAAAATATTTTTTTAAAAAAACTACAAAAGTATTCCTACATGAAATAGGCTTTCTCATCACTAGACATGTTCAAGCACTTAGCTGGTATGCTAGCAAGAATCAAACAGCTGGAACTTTTGACCAAAAGATTTTTAAGGACAATTTTGACCCTGAGTTTCTAGGTGTCTGTGTCACTGTAAAAATCAATGTCTGTATGCACGTGCATACGCTTTTGTTTTGATACATCGAGTTTGTGTTGTTTTTTCCCCTATACAATTTAAAACTATTATTTCAAAAGAAGACATACACACAGCCAACAAGCATATGAAAAAAAGCTCAACATCACTGATCATTAGAGAAATGCAAATCAAAGCCACAATGATATACCATTTCACACCAATCAGAACGGCTATTATTAAAAACTCAAAAAATAACAGGTGTGGGTGAATTTGCGGAGAAATAGGAACACTTATACACTGTTGGTGGGAGTGTAAATTAGTTCAACCATTGCAGAAAACAGTGTGACAATTCTTCAAAGACCTAAAAACAGAACCACTATTTAAGCCAGCAATCCCATTACTGTGTGTATAGCCCCCAGAAATATAAATCATTCTATCATAAAGACACATGCATGCATATATTCATTTCAGCATTATTTACAATACCAAAGACATGGAATCAACCTAAATGCCCATCAATGGTAGACTGGATAAAGAAAATATGGTACATATACACCATGGGATACTATGCCGCTATAAAAGAGAACAAGATCATGTCTTTTGCAGGAACATGGATGCAGCTGGAGGCCATTATCCTTAGCAAACTAAGGCAGGAACAGAAAACCAAATACTACATGTTCTCACTTATAAGTGGGAGCTAAATAATGAGAATGCAAGGACACAGAGTGGGGAACAACACACACTGGGGCCTTTCAGAGGACGGAGGGTGGTAGGAGGGAGAGGATCAGGAAAGTAACTAATAGGTACTAGGCTTAATACCTGGGTGATGAAATAACCTTTGGGCAAACCCCCATGAGACAAGTTTACCTATATAATGAATCTGCACATGTACCCCTGAATTCGAAGTAAAAGTTAAAAAAAGAAATAAAACTATGGACAGGAAATAAAAGATATCACTTCCTGTAGATATGTGAAGGAAATGACTGCTCAAGCTCAGCTGCCTTTGGAGTTTTAAATCTGTAAGTTATAAACAATTGCTGAGAACAGCAGCAATTATGAATTAAGGGTAAAATCTGGGCCCATGTAACTTTAGTTTAAAGAAAAGTCTCTGTTTCTGTCTCTCCACTTCCCAAATTAAAGATGTTCAGAGACTGAGAATGTGAATATCAAAGTGTTCCATTCTGGCTTGAACTTTTATAAAGGATGATATCACATGAACTCTGCCTAATTTCCCCTAGGATCTGCTTATAGTCAATTATCATTTTACCATTAGAATAAATAGCTAAAACAATTTGGATTACACAGTAACTATAATGCAACTCTAAAGATTGTGGCCGGCTGGGCATGGTGGCTCATGCCTGTAATTCCAGCACTTTCAGAGCCCGAGACTGGTGGATCACTTGAGGTCAGAGTTCGAGACCATCCTGACCAACATGATGAAACCCCATCTCTACTAAAAATACAAAAAAACTAGCTGGGTGTGGTGGCACATGCCTGTAATCTCAGCTACTCAGGAGGCTGAGGCAGGAGAATCACTTGAACCCAGGAGACAGAGGTTGCAGTGAGCTGAGATTGTGCCATTGCACTCCAGCCTGGGGAACAAGAGTAAAACACCATCTCAAAAAAAAGAAAAAAAAATCTGGCCAAATCAAAAAATAGTGGCATAGCAAAGTATTTCTATTAGATATTAGAGAAGGTTGCTCTATACTCAATGACCTTGGGATCTGTTTCTATGTTTTTATTAAAAACAGGTGAAACAGGACAATCAAGATTTTTACCTGTAGAGAAAGTAGCCTTATCTACCTAAAAGTGAGGTAATGGAAGAAAAGTGAGTATTATTTTAGAGAAGTAAAATGAAAGTATGAATTGGGATTGTAGATGGACATCAACCTTTGGAGGCTATTGTGCCCGAATGTGAAACTTAAGTTCTCAAATAGAAACCATCAGTTAGCTAAAAACGTCCCTTTGAAGCAAAATTTACAACATAAGCTTGGTAAAATATAGACTGTACAATGTCCCTCAAATAGTGCATTAGAAAAAGCACCAATCTAACAACATATTTTCTCCTACATAGTAAGTTTTGATAGTAGCAATTGAATTTGCATAATCCTGAATGCAAGACATAAGATAAATGAATCACAAAAGAATTAACAGATCAAAATTAATAAGTGGATGTGAAAATATAAATTTTTGTTTACAAATTTGAACAATAATAGCTATTCCAGAAAAAAAAAGCAATGAAAAATGAACATCTGCTATCCCATGAAACATTATTAATATTTACATAAAAATAGATGCTACTGAATCATTCAGTATGGAATCTTAATGTAGTTTAACTATTTTCATCTTTAGGCTTTGCACAAGGCCCCTGAAAGCAATCTGTGATTAAAGTTCCCAACAGATTTTGGAATGTAATAGTGGCAAATGTCCTTGAATATACAGTTGGTTCTCAGTATTGTGGGTTCCATCCACATTCATGGATTCAACCAACCATAGATACAAAATATCTGGAAAAAATGTTTCTGCATTACATGTACAGACTTTTTCTGATTGTCATCCCCTAAATAATATGTTATAACAACTATTTACATAGTGTTACATTGTATTAGGTCCTATAAGTAATCTAGAGATGATTTAAAATACATGAGAGGATGTGTATTAGGGACTTGAGCATCCACAGATTTTTGTAACCGAGGAAGATCCTGAAACCGATCTCCCACAGATACGGATGGACAACTGTACTATGAAATTGTCATGGCACCCAAGGGTACATAATTTTACAGAAATGAAGAAATTATTTCTTTCCTATAAATATTTGTTTGAATAACTCTAAAAATTTCAATCTTACCTAATTACCAAATGTTCAATCTTCAATATTCTAAGACTAGTCTTTCTGTGAGTCATAATAAACATGATTTAGTTATGGCAGTTGTAATATAAATACTATATACTCTAGCTAGGGTTAGGCTCCAATTTGAATGCTGTTTCTCACACTTGTAAGTTGTATCACCTTGAACCTGCATTGTTTAATTTCTATCACTGTTTTCTTCTACTGTAGAGTGGGAATATTAACACCTACCTATTGGTAATTAACTGGTCTAAGAGTTAAATGAGATTACCTAGTGCCTTAAGAGCTAGCTAAGAGTAAGCACTCATGTAAGGGTTAATTTCTCTAGGTTACATAGCCACCTAATTTTCTACTTATCTCTGATGTCTTTCCCCTGCTGAGTGAGTATTCAGGTTGTTCCAAAGATACAGGACAAAGGAAGAGAAAAGAAAGAAAAGAGGGAAGGAAGGGAAGGGAAGAAAAGGAAAAGAAAAAGAGGAAGAGAAAATAAAAATCAAATAAACTAAAAGAAACAAAAAGAATTGATCAGATTTCTGAGCTTGTTAGGAAACTCTCAAAATATGCTGGGCCAATATTGCCATCTTACAAAGTCAAAAACCTAAATTATAATCTTCATTTAAATTCCAACTGATTGTCCCATCTTTCTGTTCTTTATATATGACTACCAGCGAGAAGAAAAAAGACAACAGGGTTCCTTTGAGTGCTCAACCCTTTAAAGGCTATAGAGTTCAAACGAGTGAGGCTAGGGACATATGGAAGCTGACTGCCATCTTACATTTAACGTACCAGTTTAAATCCCTTATCTTCAGTAGCCTGTCACCAGAGCCATCATTTACACATGGCCCCGTGACAACTTATCAGTCATGAAGCAGCTGCAAATTAAATATTTTGGCTGAAAACACTCCCTCCTTATGTCAGGACACATTAATTTGAAGTAAACCTTTTGCCGAGATGTGAAATGAAGCAGATCCATTAAAGGCTACTAGTCACGTGTTTTGGTTTATTACTTTCTGATGAAATATTTGCCATTGTGTAGACACAGCAATAGTTGACCAGTGTGATGGATTCTTTATGGGATGGGAAGGGAATTGGAAAGTCCTAGGGGCCTGCTATGTGCCAAGGACTGTGCTAGACATCTGACATTTTATGTTTCTCTATAAATAATTTATTAAGTAGGCAATGATTCTCAACTTAGAGATGGAAAAATTTAAAAACAATCATAGCTGAGCAGTGACGATGAGAGAATAAAAGTCATACTCAGATTATTTCCTTGTATCTCCTAAGTGTGTTGCTTTCACAAGTGATAAGACCTTCCCATGTGTTTGTAATGAATTTTATTTCCCTACCCCTAGGTAGTTTCCATACAGAGTAATGATCGCTGCACAGAGGCATTTTTGAAAAGTGACCAAAAAAGTCATTTCACCAATTTCGAAAGTCTTTGACAGATTTTGAAGGGTAATCTCTGTCCAGGCAAATGGAGGTAAATATTGCAAGATGCCAGAGTCAAGCGTACTTCCTCAGCATTTATTCCCTCCATGCCCAGGAGATGATTTTATTTCAGACGATCCATGGAGGTCCTTGGGCACATACTAGAGAAGTATATGTTGTATTTATAAGATGTCCCACTACCTGGTTTCAAATAACAAGTCAGAAGAGAGTCAAGCAATAGTGTCTAGAAAAGGTTTTGTTATGAAAACTCAAAATACCAATCTATCAAAGATGACTTGATTGTATTTTGAATAGTAACTCATACACAGCCTACTATGTCTGTGTATAAATTACAACCCGAGTAGTAAAACCAAACGTTCTAGTATTCTTGTACTTTTGCCTAAGGTTTGGAGTCCATCAATTCCTTGTTTCCAGTATATTTTAAACGATAATATTTTCCTTTAAATTTCTATTTTGTTTCATTCAAAGATTCATTCATACTACTAAATCTAACGTTGTAGGAATGGGATGTTATAAAACTCCCTTGTAAGGAGTTAAGGACTGACTCCAACATGTCAAATCTATGACTTAGCAATGTCCAGTCCTTAAGAAGTGATTTCTGTTCCAGCATCCATCACAGCTTTTTCTTCCCTGCAATTTAAAACACAATCATTTAAAGGACACCTATTGCCTTCTTCAAAACAGGCCAATTTTTCCTACTTGTTTTACCCCTGTCTCCTGTGAATCTTCAACTAGCCTATTATATAGCTAAGTTATCAATGTTAATGCAAAATCAAAACTGGACCCTGCATAGTATGATAAAAAAGAGGTGCCCGTGGCCCACATCCTCCAAAGCTAAAATTCTATATCTTGACAAACATCCATTGACAAATGTTTGGACAATAAAAAAAGAAAGAATAGCCAATGGAGCAGCTGCTCTCTTTTCTTCACATCTATCTATCTCTAAAAATGGACCACAACTTGTGCTGCATTTTCTTGATGTTTATAAAGCAGGTATTCTTATTTCCATATGTCAATCACCACACAATCATCAACAACAAAAAAAATCAAAAACTACAAACACAGTGGGTGATTTGAATGACTAAGCAACCAATTAACACATTTTGGGGAACGTTCTTATTGAGTATAAGCCATGATGCCTGTCCATTTTGCCACTGGCAATGTAGTTGGATTTACAGGGCATCTGCATAAACTATACCAGGATATAGTTTATCATAAATGTTAAATTTGCTACAGATCCATATCTTAAATTTAGATGAGGGCAAGATATTGAAAATAGAAAAGAGCCTGGATTTTATTGTCCCCATCATTTGGATTTAAATTCTAGTTCCTTTATTGGCTAGCTGTAAAGAGGTTACTGATACCTGCCTTCCAGGACCCTAACAAGGCTTGGGAGTAGTAATAACTTGCTAGGTGCTGACTCTGCACAGTGGTAACCCTTATATATGTCATTTTTATGTAAGCCTCAGAACACTCCTTTGAAGGCTGTACTTTGATTACACTCATTTCACAGAAGAGGAAAATAAGAGAAGTTAAATAATTTGCCCTAGTCACACAACTGATAAAACAGCAGAACACAATCAGACTACAAAGTGTGAATCAATATCCACTACACTGGCAAATGCAAGCACCTAGCATAAAACCCAAATAATAGGTACTCCACAGAGGGTGTCTTTTTGGATGGAGGTGATCAAAGAGACTTCTAGGAGGACAGGATTTCACCTAGATTTTGAAGCACAAGCAGGATTCAAACACACAGCAGTGAAGAGAATGATTAGAGAGAGAGAGATCTTGGGTAAATGAGGACTGGCAAAGCACGGTATACTCTGACCACAGTGAGTGAACGAAGGACATACGCCAGGGATATCAAATGGGGCCCTCTGCATGATGATGGGCAGCTTATTTAATGAAGATTATAAATATATTTCATCATGCTAAATAGGTCACCTTAAAGGAGAGGGAGTTCATACACAACTGACAGACTCATAAGTTCAAGAAAAACTCATTAACGAAAACACTCTTAAATTTAGAGGTTGTTAATTTGACAGTTGATGGGGTTAGAATAAAGCTCTATATCAAGTGAGCATCTCTTCTCCATTATTCCTTCAGCACTATCCTTCATAAGACCCGCAAAGGTGCAGGCAGCAATTAAAAGCAGAAGGAAGAAAGCACTCTACATCTTCCATTCTTCCAAAGAATGGATCCTGCCTCTTCACACCACCAGCTCAGCTTGATGAAGCCACATGAATCAGAAACATCAAAATCCATTTAAAATATAAAACAAATTCATAAAAGCACAGCATTAAGTCAACCTTCCTTGGCCTAGCTTAGTACCACGGGGGGTGGGGAGGTGTTTGAAAGGCATTTGTTGACAAATTTGGAGCCAGAGGTAGTCAAATGCATTCTCAGATTTATCAAGATTATGCAAATGAGGACTAATGCAGTGTTTGACTATCTTATTCGTTGTTTTAGCCAGTGTTTAGTGAGAAATGACAATGTCAGTCATCCTGTCCATTGGCTTTTTCTTCTCCATTTATTGTCCATACGCCAAGAAAGACGGAGTCTCAATCCTTGACAATCCCAACTTTTACTGCTTTATTCCCAATGCCACCAACCACCACGCCTGCCCTTAGCCACAATAATATTTAGATACACACAGCCTGTAGTGTGTACTGCCTCTCAGATTGACATGCACACTACTAGATCATTTTAGAGATGGAAAATGCTTCATATTTTTCAGAGATTTGCTTATATGTGAGTTGGAAATCTATAATCATTTCTGCCCGTCATTTTCTACAAATCTAAAATACCAAAGTGAGCTCAACTGTGAGCATGTTTACAGACATTCTGCATATTGTAGTCACTCTTTAAATTCACCCTGTCTAGATGTGTTACAAACATAAGTTTCCCAAATTCAAAGTAATTGACTTTCATCCAACTGTGACCAAATCACACACACAAAAAAGAACGCTCCATGTGTTATAGTACAAAAACTCATCCCATACCCAGAAGTTTCCACCACAAAAACTTTTAATAGCCTGCCTTGGAACCACACAAATATTCTGTTATGAATAAAACAATTTATTCACTGGGTCTGGAAGGTGTACATTTGTCTCACTGCACAGATTATTTTTTAACAGAATTATTTGGTATATTTGTTATAATGAAAATATTCACAAAATGAACATTTTGCCACCATATTTATTAAAAAAATAAATGCACTTCTTGCTTTTTCTGTATATATTTGGTATTTGCTCAGTGTTTAACAAAAAGGAGAAGAGAGTCCCTGAGGAAAGAGAGTAGCAAGCATGCATAAATTAAATTGTGCTTTTATCTCCAGTGAATATTAAATACTAGAACCCACATTTTAGTACATCTGATTATCAACTGTATTGGGCTACACAATGGGGAGCAGCATGAAAAGTAACTATAGATAACAGATGTATAATAAAGTGTATCTGTAACCTATGGCTATGAATCCCATCCGTCACACCAATGTTATGTAGCGTTATCTTCTAAGTCTCCTTTCACCACAGGGAAATGAAGCCCCATAGTGAGAATGTTACATCCTTGATTAGGGGCCTGATACAAACGCATGGCATTTTAACTTATCTTGACCTTAAGAGTGCTTGCTTTGGGCCGGGCATGGTGGCTATACCTGTAATCCCAGCACTTTGAGAGGCCGAGGTGGGAGGATCACCTGAGGTGAGGAGTTCGAGACCAGCCTGACCAACATGGAGAACGCCTATCTCTACTAAAAATACAAAATTGGCCAGGTGTGGTGGAGCATGCCTGTAATCCCAGCTACTCAGAAGGCTGAGGCAGGAGAACAGCTTGAACCCAGGAGGCGGAGGTTGCAGTGAGCCGAGATCCAAGATCACACCATTGCACTCCATCCTGGGCAACGAGAATGAAACTCTCTCTCAAAAAAAAAATGCTTGCTTTGTCAGTAAACCTTTCTATTTTAATATTCAGTTGCATGACAGATAGCCCCTCTGTCATAAACTTCTTGACAGAGGAGCTATCTTGTGCCTTCAGTGTCTTAGGAATAGAAATATTAGATGCACTAAAATCAAACAACAACAACAATTAAAAAAAGATGATCAAAGCTTCTCAGATGCGCTTAGCCAGCACAAGATAGAATATTGAAGCTAGGGAATAGGTCCAGCTACCTTGCATTCAATGGAAATAATAGCTCAAGACATTTTTCAGATGGCTTTGACCTCTGAGTTGTACTAAATACCATTTCAGTACTGTTTTCACAGGTAATAAACTATAATTATTGAGTGGGGGGGATAAATACATTGCTGTGGAATAAGCTACAATCTGGTCTCCACATCAATAAAAATACCTTTTCACTTGTGATAGTTATTTTCTTGGCTTGAAAGGTCATCATTTGCTTGAATAAATAGGGGAAGAGGAAGCTTTTCAAGCTGTGTTTCTAAGGAAAATGAATTGGAGGAGACATGTATGGTAATGAGAAAGTGTGATGATGAGTTGTGTGTAACTGCAGGCAAATGCCTTCCTCCTTGGATGAAAATTTAATGATGGGTTACGTTTCCAGTGGGAAAGTAATAACTTAGGTGAGTAAAGTTGTACACTCCAAAAATGAAATTATTTTCTGTTTTAAAAGATAACCCTAAAGCTATATACCTGTGATTTTGTCTGTCACTGTCATTAAGTGAGGACCTAAAATGCACTTTGAACATCTCATTCTCTGAATTACTTTCTGGCCTTTCTGACTTATCAGGGGATGCAAGTGGCATGACAGGCATGTGGATCACATTTCTTGACTCCTTGGAAGTTTTGGGAAACCGCTCTGGGTCAATAAAGGAAAACAGGAATGAGATGCAGTAACTGTTAACTTTCCCATTGTGTGTCTGTGTTTAAGAGAATATTTTTTCTTCTTGAGGTATAATTCTACTTCTTTTTCCATTTGTCCCCTCAAGGAAGAGGTGTACTATCAGATGGGTGAACATTGTGCATATACATGACACACCTAACTGCATGATGCCTCAGATGTATGCACGGTCAATATATAACTCTGTTAGTGTATTAATGTCATCTTCATTTTCTATGCAGTATCTAACAATACTACATCCTGGTGTCATGAAATCCACCACACAGATGGCTTATCAGAAACATAAATATGTGCTTATGATATAAACTCCAATAAAGCAACAAAATATAATATAGACTTTGATATTTCATATATCTATGCCAAATAAAAGTTAATACTCCTTCCACAACCAGTAGTCTTATTTCTATATTTTATATGACAAGAAACCCCAAATAAGGCAATGAGATGAATAAACTATATGCACATACATCGTTTTGACTTAAGCAAAATAATCAATATCTGGTCTATGTAATGCCAAAATGATTACTTTAACCTGAAATATCACCTTTCACTGGTTTCTTTTGAAAACACGGCAGAGAGAATAATAGCTAAATCATACTTATCAGTTAAAAATAGAAGACTGTCGGATTAAGAGAACCAGCCCCTGCCAAATAGATCACTTCTGTTTGCTGTGTGCTGAATATTCAATTTATGTATTGATCTTTTTTTTTCTAATATATCTTTGCTGCAAGCTAAAGAGCAAAATTATCAATGCTGTAAAAATCTGTTTGTGTTATGTGAGTATACATATATATACATATATGCATTCTATGCATTATATATGTATTATATACACATAAACACGGAACATTTCTCTACTATCACTGTCTTGGGAAGCAGCTCTTAAATGCATCTAGTAACTTCTTGCTTAGATGGGTCTTCTTCTAGCATCCTTGCTGTCATATGCCACCGTGAGGTGCATTGTAATTAGCTGTACATTTCATGTCACAGAGCTGCACAACCCAGTGATAACAGGTTAGGGCTGTCAGTTCAAGTAGCAAGAGCGTAAAAGGATATTAAGTGAAAGGATGACAACACAATGGGAATACTTCAGATCCCAGAGTCATTCAAAGTTTGGCCCTCTATCAAGCAACAGGCTATCTTTGCCATGGAATCTATTTCTAGATCAGCTGGCCCTCTTCTTACCCCTTACCAATATCCGCATACTGAGAAATTCATTCTTGGGCTTGAGTTTTGGAGAAGCCTCTAAAATTATACACACAAGTCGCCTAGCCCTGATTCCACTTATAATTCTGACTACAAGTGAAGGCTTCATTTCAAAAGTGTTGGATGGTGTCAAATATTAATGCTAATGTTGAAGTTAGCTATTTAAAGCTGTTCAAAAATTAGACATCTCCCATTGCCCTAGAACAAGATGTCTCTAGATGCAGAAATATAGTTTAAAACAGACCAACTCTTGGAGCATGCATGTAGAAAAACCAATGAAAAGGTACATTAAGAAGAAAATAAAGAGCGATCAAGAGAAAAGATACATTATTTTACTCAGATTCCTAGAAATTATATATGGTAGAAAATACAGAATGTTTTTACTTTGAGCAAAATAGTTTAGTTAAGGGGAAATGCATATATGTGTGAAATCAGTGTTTGTCTGTGCTATCCAAAACTTCTTTCCCCTAAACTACAACTTCTGAACTATTTCTAGGTAAGTAAATATTTAAGGACTTGTAGAAAGTGACTTATCTCTTAACCTTTCAGATTTCCCCATATATGACGATCATTTCAATTAGAAAAGTATGCAGAGTAATTTGGCATAGAAATGCCTACTTCTGTTAAAAACAAACTCTACCCTCCAAATCCATCTACTCACATTTAATTGTTTTCAGATTCTAACTCTGTGGTTTGTAATTTTCTTAACACAAAGTTTTTTAAACTGAAGATAGAAATAATTACCTTCTATTATGCCATGCAATTAAAGATTTGTTTAGTTTTGTTACTATGATTACTAATAAAAATGTTTTTACCTCCTGCAGAAAAATGTAAGCAAGTAAGAGTTTATTAAGATCAATAGAAAGTAAACATACGATGAGACACTATTCTCCCAGAACTGATGATCATTTTACAACAATGCAATTACTTAGCCAAATAAACTAAAATCTCTTGGTATGAATGGCTACCAGTGCTGTTTCCATAGTCCTTTGGCCAGCACACGTCTGAGACAAAAATGTCAAAAACAAATAAATTACAAATGTTTTAAACCAATAATTAAATAGTATCTGCTAGTACACACGCTCTTACAATGTCTTAAACATACAATAAAAAGGAGAGACTGCTATAGAGAATTGTCTCAATCAGTAAAAATTCCACCAAGGCACATCAAGGTTTAATTAAAACATCAAAATGTGGGAAGAGACACAATTTGACAGATAAATGTGAATATCATGGCACTGTCACTGAGCTTTTCTAATGAGATTAGATTCTTCCTTTAATTGACATTTCTAACTGAGGCACAGATAAGACAGATTTAATGGGAGCAGTTATATATAGCCGGACTCTAGCTAGACGAAGGAGTGTTTGACATTTAAATATCATAAATGATATGTCATACACTCCCATTTCTAACATACTGTCAATATTAAGAAGGATAAGCAGATACTTTGAATATACAAGGCACAAAGACTAGCACAAGTAATGCAAATAATTCTTACAACTACTCTGTTGCATCAAACAAGCCTTTATCAAACAGCTTCCATTCAATGCACGTAGGGTGTTATACAGAAAAAGGAAAAGTCTCCTGTAAAATACCTAAAGGTAATGAATTTATTGTTCATAAAAATGAATGGGGGTGTATAAAGTTGCTTCTGAAAATGTATCAATGATTTTCCTTTTCAGGTAACACTAATAAGACGCTTTTCTGGAATTATTTTCACCTGGTACTAACAAAAGACATGGGAAAAATCCATCAACTGACGCAAGGTTGCATCATGATCAAGACAAAAGAAATAAACCCATCATTTATTTAAAAATATCAATATGAGGGCTTCTTTCTTTATTGGCCTTTAATGAGGTTTCTACCATGAATTCACCTTAAGCACTTCAGCTTAATGAAAAAAATTTGCTATTATGAAGTCTCTTTTGTATCAGGTCTATAATCCAGGTACTGCAACTCCAGGATCTACGGCATAGTCCACTGTATTCAGTTTCCTAAGACTCACTGGTGGCCTTTAAAGTAAAAATCATTCTCTTAAGTTTGCCCGATTTACAGCTGGAGCCCCTCTGATAATTCCGCATGTATCAAGGAATCATTGTGTTTCTACAGATCTTTAAACCTAACTGCATGGAAACAAAAGATGAACTAAACATAGATGAGGAATAAAACATTTAGCTTCAGGAGGCAAGGTTTTACTGAGCTTGGTGAATATAAACAAAAAGTAAAAGAAATCAAGATTGTATGCCTTAAATAGTTATTATGCCCCCTAAATATTTATGTACAAACACAATTTCAGTGAGTTCAGTATGTATTTGTGGCTATAAAAGCATATATACATATAAATATATATAGGTCTGAATATGGACAGACATCCTCAATACCCAGACTGAGACCTGAGTACTAGTTAATATTTGAGATAAGAAAAAAAAGAAAAATAATTAGTAAGTTTATGAATTGTGTTTTATTAGCTCCCTCCATATCTATGAGGTACCCACTATGGTCCAGGCACCAAGATAAATAACACATCTTCCTTGGCTTCCAGCAGCTCAGTCTGTAGAACAGATAACAATATATCCAAGCAATCACATGAAGTAGACCCATGACTTTGCCCAGATAGTCAGTACAGACTTTGCACTGGGGGTCATGCTTGAACAGAATACTAAAGGATGAGGAAGTATTTCTCACACAGATGGTATAAAAAAGAAAAGAGAAACAAGATTTCTAGATGAGGCATGAGAGAACAAGGACTGTTCGATAAATGGCGACACATTCAGCAAATCCAGACTTAGTGGTTTAAAAATCGGGCTACGTAGACTTGCTGCAGGAAAAGGGGGACGTGGGAGTGATGGGAGAGACTGTGTTGAGCTCCAGATTTCCACTCCAGAGCTTAAGCGGAGCAGCCCAGTTTTATTCATTTTCCATATCAGGCTTTAAATCAGATTTCTTTTGAAGAAATAATCTGTTGCTAAGAAAATACATTTTAAAATTATTTCATTAAAAAAGAATCTAGGTTAATTAAGGACCTTGCATGCCCGTCCTTGTCAATCTATGACACAAAGTCCAATGAAAGGTGTAATGAGGTGAGTGAGGATCAGTTTGCTTTTTGGGAAGGTAAGTCCAGCAGCAGGAGGGTGGAAAATGGTTTGCAGTGGGAATGAAAAGATGTAAGCTAAGAGATTATGAGAGCCTGCAGCTGAGGAAACTGGAATGGAGTGAAGGTACTGACAAGCATTTGAATGTAGCAGATGGGAGAGAAAGAACAGTCTGAACCCATTTCCCAGATTTGACAAAGGTGATTGGTTGCAAACAAGCTTCATAATGACTTATCTAACAAAGTATTCCTATCATGATCAGCATAAAGTATCATTTTGTAGTTATTTCCGATATTTATGTATCAAACCAATGCAAACAAAATTAACGTGATCAAGTGTTATTCTTCGAGCAAAAACTGTGGAGAACCCCTATAACCACAGTCCACCGTTTCAACTAGACAAAGAAACAAAATACCTATATGGCACATTTTGAGGATATTAGGAAAAAATAACTATGGTGTTAAGAGTTTTGCCCACTTTACAGATTTTTAAACTGAAGACCTGAAAACTTATAATTTGTCCAATGTCCCGTAACTAGTCAGTGGCGAAGCCGGCATTCCTGTATGTTTATGTGGCTCCAAAGCCATCATGCTCTTTCTCCCATCTCATCCATGTGCTCCTAATGCCTCCCCATTATTTTTCATCAAGCCTGGATTCTAGAAATGACATTTTATGAAATATAGAATTTCCTAGAATTTAAATATCCCTGAAGTGGGAAGAAAAATGTGTCCATGGCTGGAAGGGAAGATGTTTATATCAAGATGGTGGGTCAGCCCCTCATGTCAGTCTTCTTCACAAGGTGGTCCGTGGCAGCCCATGCAGATATAACCAAGAACTGCAATCTAACCTCTTAGGAGTATGACGGTGTCAAAACTACCCTCAGCTGTGCTAGTACACTGTTTACACCTCTGTTGAAACCTAGTTTACTATACTTGTGTAATGGAAGTGTCTTCTTCCCTCTATCCTCAGATTGGAGTGCACTAAAGGGTCCTAGTTCATCCCAGCATACAGGTACATGAGTGCCTGACCACCCAGCCTCGAATGACACTTAGTTAAAATTCATCCTCTTTACCCTTTCTCAAAGCAGTCTGGGGATCTCACAGGGCTTACAAATATGCAGGGTGGGGAGGGGCCAGGTGCGGTGGCTCACACCTGTAATCCCAGCACTCTGGGAGGCCAAGGTGGGTGGATCACAAGGTTAAGAGATCAAGACCATCCTGGCCAACATGATGAAACACTACATCTACTAAAAATATAAAAATTAGCTGGGCATGGTGGCATGTGCCTGTAGTCCCAGCTACTCAGGAAGCTGAGGCATGAGAATCACTTGGACCTGGGAGGCGGAGGTTACAGTAAACCAAGATCACACCCACTGCACTCCAGCCTGGTGACAGAGCAAGACTCTGTCTCAAAAGAAAAAAATGCAGGGGGATTGTCAGGTTTCACATATCCATATTGCAAGACTGGGCTGCATACAACATCTTTTTGGCTTGGGGCAAGGGGTTGCTGACCAGGTAGTGATGACATGGTGGTGTGACAAGGCTCCTAGATGCCATCAAGAAGTGTAGAAAATGACTGAGAGGCCAAGGACTGTGTGACAGCCTGTTTGTGTGAGTTGTCCCCCAGAGAGAGGTGCTGGGATGGGCTCAAGGTCT
The DNA here is from genome assembly GCA_963573385.1 of Cacajao melanocephalus. Taxonomy (NCBI): domain Eukaryota; kingdom Metazoa; phylum Chordata; class Mammalia; order Primates; family Pitheciidae; genus Cacajao; species Cacajao melanocephalus. The sequence continues at coordinate 18,905 of CAUYLG010021409.1, read as the reverse complement.
TTCATAGCAGCCTGCTGTCATCCACAAAAATTAGCATCATGCAGGCAGCAAACCTGTCTTGGACAGACGGGATGAGAGAGGGCTCAGGGTCCCTTTCCTTACTGCCCAGAGTGGCCTTCCACTTCCCCACCTTTGCCTTCCTTCCCCATGTTTCTATCACCTCTGCTTTTAGGCTTGGAAGAGGATTTTTGTGGTCTTGGTACCCCTATTTCTTATGATGTCCAAAGTCCCTTGCCAGATGAATGCTCTTCAGATCAGGACCAAGTCTCTTGGACCTTTTGATCCCATTGTTGGATCCCAGCACATACCTGATCCTTAAATGTTTGATGAATGAACGTGTGAGGTATACCTCAAAGAACAATCTGCTGTGTGCAACACCGTTGCCACAGTAACCAGCAGGCAACTTCTGGGAAAGAAGGTGGCTACAGGGGGCAGGAAGCTAGGGAAGAGCAGCATTCAAGTGAGTTCCTCCTACTAAAACAAAAGGGAAGCACATCAAAAAGACCAGAAAGCAGCTTCCGGGGCTTGCTGAGGATAAACAACTGTCTTTGGCTCTGCCTTAGGTAATTACTTAGGGGCTGAGGTTTAAAGCTTGGGTAGTGGTGAGGGGTGAGAAAAGGGAGAGTAAATGAAAGGATCCAAATATGTGTGTGTGAATGTGTCCATGTTACCATTTTACATGAAGAAGCTGTACAGCTGCTGGGGGCTGGGGTGGTTAGGAATGCCTTGTCTCACCCTCTTGGGGTGAGGCAAACAGGGACATGGCAGTGAGCTTTAAACAAGCCTGCCCAGAGATTTTAGAGGAGATGCTCAAGTCTCATATTGTTAATTAATTAGCTCAGACATCAGTCCACTTTGGCTGTTATATTAGGATACCAGGATATTAGCATTCTATAAATGCTACTGATGCTTGGAACCCAGAGATAAGCGTTGGCCCTACCCAACCACCTTATAAGGGAACCTGTTGGTACCTGAAGATTATATTGCCATGTGGAACTGAAATAAGAAGCACAGTAGAATTTTACAGAGGCAAGCCAGACAGGTGAGGGTATAGTGACTCAGTGAGCAGAGCCAAGGCACTAATTCCCCTGGTTCCTACAAAAGTGACTTCTTTCTTCTATGACCTGCTCAGGAAATACATGTAATTTTCCTATCAGTTCCACACCCAGGGTGAGGTCGGGGTTGACATTTTAATGTACTGTTTTGTAAATAACAAAAGCATCTGTCATCTGAAATTCTGCTGTCTTTGTTCTCTGTGAGATCTTCCTCTTACTTTAAGGACTGCATAAAGAGTTGGATTAATAAGAAAAATAAATAAATAGTGAAATGGATAGGGCAGTAATTAGTTGTTGTACAAATAATGAGGTGAATCAGAATCTAAGTCTAAGCAACTGTATATTATTGTCAATTCTTCACATTGCTTTTGAGTCAAGATGGCCAATCCTGCTTTTATTGTTTATTTCTTCTTTGTTTTGTTTTGTTTTAGATGGAGTCTCACTCTGTCACCTAGGCTGGAGTGCAGTGGTGTGATATTGGCTCACTGCAACCTCCACCTCCCAGATTCAAGCAGTTCTCTGCCTCAGCTTCCCCAGTAGCTGGGGTTACAGGCCCCTGCCACCATGCCCACCTAATTTTTTATTATTATTATTTTAGTAGAGACGGGGTCTCATTATCTTGGCCAGGCCGGTCTTGAACTCCCAACCTTGGGATCCACTTGCTTCAGTCTCCCAAAGTTCTGGGATAACAGGCGTGAGCCACTGCACCAAGCCTTTGTTCTGTTTTAAATACTAGCCATCATGCTACACTAATTGCCTTGGTTTGAAAGTGTCCTCTAAAAAGAATATGCTGGAAACTTAATCCCCAAAACAATATTGTTGGAAGGTGTGGCCTAATGAGAGGTGGATAGACCATGAGGACTCCATCTTCATGAATGGATTAATGCCACTACTGAGGTAGTGTGTTTGTTATCATAAAACTGAGTTTATTGTATTTATATTTTAAAAGACAGTTTATGCCCCTCTTGCTTTCTTGCTTACCCTCTCTTTGCCTGTCCACTTTCTGCCAGGGAATAATGCAGCAAGAAGACCCTCACCACGTGCCAGCCTCTTGATCTTGGACTTCCCAACCTCCAGAATCATGAGGCAATACATTTCTGTTGATTATAAATTACCCAGTCTGCAGTATTCTGTTATAGCAGTATGAAATGAACTAAGACAGAACATATGTATTAAAAATGGTACTGACAAATATTACAGGCCCAAGCTCTAAAAATATTTCTCTAAATTAAACAACTCAGTATGAAACAATAAATGAGTAAACATTTTAGCCAAGTACAATATTCACTTAAATCTTGAATAAGATTTATTTGAGTCTAGGATGACACAAATCCTAGAGGAGAGAAAGAGATGTAATCAAATATTTACTACACAATGTCATAAAACAAATATGAGAACTGAGTGCAGAGCAACATGGGTATGGCATTGCTAATAATATCCTGAAAGTCAATCTTTTAAGCAGGAAATATAGCTTAAGGAAGGAAACATTATATGTAATCTTTTCTTTCACTTTAATTTTTCTTGAATAAAAAATGTGTAAGATGTGTGTTTATAAACATCTATATACACACACACACATGCATATGCAATATACATATGTTTGTATATATGTGTGTGTGTGAGAGAGAAAGTGTATACATATATACATCCCTAAATGAAATTTAAAATGCCAAGAAATACACATGACCATTGTAGGAAGATCAGCCTACTCATATCCTATTAATAGAAAGGCTTTCAATCTAGCCAGATACCACATCTGCTGGCAAAAAGTGGAGGAATGCAAGGCCAATCAGAATGTAATTGTCAGCAATCTGTCTAGTGTACCTCCTCTTTTAATGGTATTTTTTATCTTACATTTTATTTCATCTTTATTGGTAGAAAAACTACCCTATCAAAATGCCAACAAACCCAAACAACCCACTTAAATACAGAAAACTTTGACTCTTAAAAGACATTATACACATTCTTGTACTTTACCCCCATATAATGTAACCTAAGTTGCAATTGATAAAGTAATTAATTTTTCTTAATCTGAAAATTTCCCCAACCACTCACTGAGATGACCCTTGCTCTACCCCAAAGATTTGCTGCACACATCTTGATGTAGTAAGTATTTTTTAAAAAGGCAAATTAAAAAGCCAACTTTACTTACTATGACCTTGACTCTCCTCCCATTTTTAGTTCACTTGGTGAGATTTTCCAACTAGGCTTCAAACCTGCTGATTACCACACCCAAGAAGAGGGTGCTAGAAGAAGCAAAATAACTTTTTGAGGAACAAATCACAGCCATCTAAATTACTCCGTTGACAGAGTAATGGATCTTGCAGATGAAAGAGAGAAGAAGGTGTCATTTATCTTGACTTCATAAGACTTGCCAACTTTTCCTGGTTGTTTCTCAGGAACATGTTCATAAATAATTTAGAAAATTATGACTTAGACCTCAAAAACCTTGAGGTAGATTACCACAACCCAGGAATAAGGACTTCAAGAAAAAAATGTTATCTGTTTCTTTTGGGATGGAATGTGAATCATTCAGCAATTTGGGAAATTTACTGAGCCTGGTCCTACCTACAATTGATATAAGTGGCTCATATCTTAAATAATTCAATTTCATTTAATTCATTAAATATATGTTTCTGTATTGGACCGGTAATAGAGGTGAACATTGCACTGGATGTGACAATGATGGTGTTTGCACCTTGAGATTCGACTGCTGGTTCAAGTGGCTCTGCCGATATAGAGTCTCTTAGGGGTTACACAGTGTCTTTCCAAAATCCATATAATGAAGTCCTCACCTCCAGTATCTCATTATAAGAAGAAGAAATTCAGACCTAGACTCATAGAGAGAAGACTCCCTGTGAAGATATAAGGAAAAGATGGCCATCTACACACCAAAGACAGAGGCCTCATAAGAAATCAACCCTGCTGACACATCAATCTCAAACTCTCAGCTTCCAGAATTGTGAGAAACTGCATTTCTGTTGCTTAAGCCACGTGGTTTGTGGAGGTTTGTTATGACAGCCCTAGCAAACTAATAGGGACCCTGTTCCAAGAAGCAGTTCTGGGATGCCTGTGCACAGGTGGATCTTACTGGACCAGGATGAGCAAGTCACCTGAGGGGAACTCATCCCTAGGCTGACTGACCCTATAGCGTGGCCAGGAGCACAGATCACTGCCCAATCACACAATGATCGGGAGCTACCCAATCAGACTGGTTCACTCCAGGAATCCTACTAGTGGATACAGTGGATTGACAGTCAAAATCAAAAGGAGGATGCAGGTGCTCACAGAAATAAGTAACAGCACAGGGAAAGACCATGTGAAACCTAGAGAGGTGAGTGCTTCAGGCTGCTTCAGGCTGATTTCCAGATCCAACTCGAATCCTAATTTTCCCCTTACAATAGTCTCTCCTGCCTCACACTTTCTCTTAAAACACTGTCATGTAACTCAATATGCAGAGGGTCTTACATTGTTTTGAAACTGGAAAAACAGTTATTCCAAATGATAGAAGATTACAAAGGTAAAATTCAGTTTGCCTTTGGGAGAGAAACTTCTACGTCTAGAGGGACATTTTTATTCCACAGATATGAGAATATTCCCACCCATTTTACTATTGAAGAAGCCTTATGCTCAGTGAAATAACCCAAATGCTCTTTCTTCTGAATAAAAATAAAGATATCTCTTTGTATTGGAAATTTAGTGACACACACACATATATAAATAAATGTGACATATATAAACATATTTGTCACATATATATTCCTCTCAAAATTAGAAAATGTACTTCTTGGTTTTCTTTAAATCTGAGTATAGATAGAGATTTAGGGCGATCTAAATTTTATAATTAAATCTATATTTAAAATTACAATTTATACTGGGAGAGTATGTATATTTGTGCATGTATGTTATGTTTTGTTTTTGTTCACATTCTTGCCCAAACATTAGCTCTTCAAAGATCAGGAGTGAAGATTGGACACCTGCAATAAAGGTATGCAGGCCTGAACTTAGACTGAGCACAGCGCAGCAAAAGCTGGAATGCATGATCTGCAGCATTACTGTTATTTTCTACTAATGTTAAACATGGCAAATTAAATCCATGCATTTATCTCTCCTTCTCCTGAAACATCACAGAGAGAACAGTAAAGGAATGAAAAGGACATAAACTCACAAAAATCTTTCTCTTGAGAATGAGAGAGGAGGCCAGAGCAAGTGACAGACATCAACATAATTTTTTAAATCAGAGCTGAAATATAAGTGTATGATGCATGGGAGGAGGAATAGAGATAGGGCTAGACCAAGAAGTGAGCAGCAAAGCACCACAGAAAGGCTCAGAAAGGTTCCATGTGTCTCCAGTATCCACCAGCTGAAGAAGGGATGTTTACTTTCTGCTGAGAATGAATCACAGTGAGGTGAACTCAACAAAAATGAGTGATGTGAGGGCCATGGGGAAAACGTCTAATAGAGAGACAATGTGACAGTCTGCTCATGAAGGATAAGCCTAGCCCCTTAATTTCGCTCTGCTCTCAGAGTGCTGGCAGCCTGGCTCACACCCCCAGAGAAGCCTGGATGATTCCTTTCTGAGAAGGACCACCTATATGCAACAAAAGAAGACTAGAGAAATTGACCTTTGGAGGTTATGCAGTATTAGTCTGTTCTTGCATTGCTATAAAGAACCACCTGGTACTGGGTAATTTATAAAGAAAAGAGTTTTAATTGGCTCACGGTTCCACAGGCTGTACAGGAAGCATGGCTTGGGAAACACACAACCATGGCAGAAGGTGAAGAGGAAGCAAGCACGTCTTACATGGTGGGAGCAGGGGAAAGAGAGGGATGGAGAAGGTGCCACATACCAACAACTAGATCTCATGAGAACTCACTCAGTATCATGACAACAGCAAGGGGAAGCCACCTCCATGATCTAGTCACCTCTCATTCTCCTTCAACATTGGGAATTACAATTCAACATGAGATTGGGTAGTGATACAAATCCAACCCATATCACCCAGCAAAAAAGCTGACACAAGTTGTGATCACCTTTTAAGATTTTATCATCTCACCATGAAATATGAGCAAATATCCAGACATTTGAAGCAATCTTCTCAAATGAAAGAGAGAGGGGGAAAAAAATTAAAGCACTTGAAAAAAAGAGAGGATACAGAAAGTTCACAATCTAATTAAAATATCATTCCTAAGAAATGAAAAAATACTGTGGTCATGAAACAAGAATTGGATGCCATAAGAAGTAAGAACACTAAATTAGATGATAACATTTTAATATCAGAAATGTAAAATATCAGCAGAAGGGTTAGAAGAGATAAACTGAAGAAATATCTCAGGAACTGGGACAAAAAGTTCAAGAAACGGAAAACACAACAGGAGATTTAAGTGAATTAGGGAATCTACCTAGGATAACACAGGAAAAATAATAAATGACTAGCAGGAATTCTTTAAAAAGAGAACAGGAAAAATATAAGAGAATGAAGTTCAAAAATCAATATAGAAAATACCCCTGAAATAAAGAACATAAATTTCTAGATTAAACCACCCTCTAATTGCCTACCAAACAAAATGATTGACAAACTCTAAACACAACATTTTGAAATTTCAGAGAGGAAAGATTCTAACAGCTTAGAGCAATGAAATAACAGTTTACTTCCTGTATATGACTGAATAAGGGCTACTCAAAGATATTGGTTCCTAAGTTCTAGAACCTGTAATTATCTTAGCTGGGAGAAAGATCTTTGCCAATGTGATTAAGTTAAGAATCATAAAATGAGGAGATTATCCCGGATTATCAGGCAGACCCTAAGAGCCACCATAAGCCTCCTCATGAGAGAGGCCAAGAAAGATTTAACACACACAGAGGAGAAAGTGATGTGAAGGTTTAGCAGAGAGACTTGAAGATGCTGGCCTGGAAGACTGACATGATACGGCCACCACTGCAGGAAAACTGGTAGCTACTTGAAGCTGCAAAAGGAAGGGGAAGATTCTCCCCTTGAGCCTCTGGAAGGAGCGTGACATCTTGATTTTGGCCCAGTGTAACCAATTTCAGGCTCTGGCCTCCAGAAATATGAGACAAAAAATTTCTGTTGCTTTAAACCACCCAGTATGTTGTCATTTGTCACAACAACCAGAGGAAATGCACACACCCTCATAAGATCAAAAGTCAAAACTGGACCAAGATTCTCATTAGAAACACTAAAATATAGAGGACGATGGAAGAGTCATATTCTCATGGAATATGATTTACCATCCATAATTGTGAATGACCAGGTAAGTGAATTATCAGTTACGTACAAGGGTAAACTGAAGTGCTATTCAGATATTCAAAGTCTTCAAACAGTTATCCCCCATGCATTCTTTCTCAGGAAGCTATTGGAGTATGGGCCCCTATCAAAACGAAGGAGTCAACCAAGAAAGAAGGATTGGGATCCATGAAGTGGGGATCCAACATAGGAGAGCAATGAACAGATTCACAGGATGAACCTGAAGGAAAGCTCCAGAATGTCACTATAAAATAGTCTCAGAGTCCACAGCTGAAGTTGGAGATGGAGGGCTACAGGAGAGGGTTTCCAAGGAAACAAGCAAAGTATTGAGATGACCTGCTATATTTGACTATGCTGACAGGAATTTGCAATAATGGTAGAATGTTTGGGGATGAATTAGTGACAGGCACAAAAACTAAGCAAAGTAACAAAGCAATTTTAAGCTCTACATACAACAAAATATAGTACGAGAAAGGAAATATAATGTCCGTGTGGATCAACTGTGAACAATACATAGTAATAATAAAGTAAATATTGACTAACCATTTGGTAATACATCTGTATTGGGGGTGGACAGGAACTGTGTATAAGAGGACACGAGAGGGCAAAATCTTCATATTCCATACTGTGGAGCCAATGCAGAATATTTATTGTGAAAAGTAATAGCAGTGTGAGCATGGTAGAAATATGGGAATATATGACAGAAGAATAAATATTTGAATGTAGCTAGTCTTAGGGAGCAAATATTGCAGATGGAGCTGGTGTGTCAGGAGAGTATTGATTTCATCATATCATGTTATAGTCTAACTTTTAAAACTACTATTTTGTTTTTAGGCATTCATGTGTTAAAACATTTTTTAAGATTGAATAAATCATAACTTGGTGTTAGGAACCGAATCATGCCCTTCTAAAATTTATATGCTAAAGTCTTAACCCATTGTACCTCAGAATGTAACCTTGTTCGGACAGTCTTTAAAGAGATGATTAAATTAAAATGAGGTGATTAGGGTAGGCCCTAATTCAATATAACTGATGTCTTCTTAAAAGGGGGAAGTTTGGACACAGGCGCACGCACAGGGAGAACACCAAGAGAACATGAAGGCCATCTGCAAGTCAAGGAGAGGGGACTGGAACAGATCCTCTTCCCAGAGCCCAGAAGGAAGCAACCTTGCTAATACCCTGATCTTGAGCTTCTAGCCTCCCAAGCTGTGAGAAAATAAATGCCTGTTATTTAAGTCACCCAGTCCATGGTACTTGGTTACAGCAGCCCTAGCACGCTAATACACTTGGCGACTGATTTATGGTAACTGTCCTACCACAGGTCAATCCTGGACATGGATCAGGATACATCCTTGTCATTAGTTGGGCATAGCTGCAGTTGAAGGGAATTGCCACTCTCAGTCACATTGGGAATAGGGTAAATACTGGTGCAGGAAATGAGCCGTCTTTGAAATACGAAAGGGAGAAGAAACTTCCTTCTGATTTGGGTTCCAAAGAGTTTGGGAGGGAGTGTAAAGGCATCTGAGCTTGTACACAAAGCTCTGATAACACTTGGAGCATTCCTAATAATGAGGAGAGCTAGCTGCTCCCAACCTGTGTGGAAGCAGGAAGGCAGCTGCTGCAGCAAAAATTCTCTTGAGGTCATGTTTAGGCTGAGAGAGTCCCTCCTAGTCACAGTTGTAAGTTACTCTCCAGTGGTGTACTTTCATTATCCCTAAGTGTTCAGTAAAGTAAAGCTTGTCCCTAAGGTTGCTAAAGTTCATAGCCTGTCGTTGGTTGCACTGGAGTCCTGATCCCAAGTATCAGAAGGCATGGTCAAGGAGCAGCCAGAGGGGAATATCAGTGGTGGACCCTCAAGAAGCACAGCTATGTCTGCCCAGCAGAAAGTACTTGCCAGACCTCTGGTTGCACAGATGCAAAATATTTTCCATCTCTGTTGGCCAGTCATTGTCCATTTGGTAGGACAGGTCCTCTTCCAAGGACCAATGTTTTGTTTTAAGGTATAAGAAAAAATTTCATTCCAGGAAATCAGAATTTAATTCAAAAATATACAAAGAATAGTTCAATATTTTATTTGATTAAATCTCTAAGCTTGCCTTCATCTACACCCATACAACCTGACTTCCATCCAGAAACCACAGATGATCTCTCCCTGGATGAATCTAGGGTCAACATGACTCTTGTGTTTTGTATTCCATCCTCTCCCTGGAACTTCCTTTCTCTCCAGCATCACCATTTCTCTTTTCTACTGAATTATTCCCACTAGTATACAATCTTGCTATAAGATCTCATGCCTTTAAAAAAAATTTACTCTTGATCTCACGTTCCCCTCTGCTCTCACCCTGTTCTTTGTTCCTCTTTACATTAAACTCCCTGAAAAAGACGTCTATATTCACTAGCTCTGCTTTTCATCTGCCATTCTCTCTTGATTCTACCTCAAACAGACTTTTGTCCCTATTACCCACTAAAAATGCTTTTGCCAAGACCAATGAGACCCTTCTCTCACTCAGCCTCAACCTCTAAGCAGCATTAAACACAGCTAGCCACTCCCATCTTCTTAAAGCATTTCCTTTATTTGGTTTCCAGGACACCACATTCTCCTAATTTTTCTCTTTTATCTCTGATCTTGCTTCTTCTGAGCCTTCTTTACTGAATTTTCCCTCCTTTCAGACTTCTAAATGCCAAAGTGCCCCAAGGGACTTTTTATATTAACTTCACTTTTTTACAGTTACTCCGTAGGTCATCTCATCCAATTTCATGGCTTTCAAAATAATCTATAAACTGGTGGCTCTCAAATTTAAATTTCTGCCTGTTTGTCTCCTGAACTCCACACAAGTGTATTTTAGGCTACTTAAGCCTCAATTTCCTCTTCTTCCTCCAAACCCACTCTTGTTCTCCTCTGTCTTAAGAAACAGCTGCACAACTAAGTCAATATAACAACTATAATGACAATTTTCTACCACTTTAGCCTTAGGGCAGAGGGTCTTTATTATGTACTTCTTTTACTAGAGAATTTTTACTATTTTTAAACACTATCTCTTTCACAACAGGATCCAGAGCAAAACAATGGTAAGAATATAAAATTAAAAGAAAAAAGTACTAAAGAGAAGAAAAAAGTTTACTTCCATCCAGGAGTAGGAAAGTTGAAGGATCACCAAATCATGCATATGCCCTGGTTACCAACTCTTTAAAAATTAAATAAGAAGATGTGGGTTTAAACCATCGTTGAAGAGACTAAAAGGAAGGCTTCCTCAATGTGAGCTCAGATGGGTTCTGGCTAGAAAAATGGGCCACTGAGAAAGGTGCAGCAACATTTTCCCTCGAAGTGCTTCCAACACTTGGGTAAGCAACAATCTGTCCCAGAAGACTTCAAGATATGTCTTTCCTGGAGGGACAAGGAGGGATCCAATTACCTCCTAAGGGCCCATATAACTCCTAGATTTACAGTTTTACAGCGCACTACAGTACCACCACTCTCTGGCGACACAGTGCAGTAAACATGTAACATTAAACCAGTCACCATCTGGGCCTTTCTTGGCCTAGGCAAACTCAATAGCCATACAGGGTTTATACCTATGAAGATTCTCATATATTTGTGTGCCTCCAGCATAGTTTATTTTATTTGAACACACAGTGCCCTTCAAGTTTCCTTTTAGGTCTACTACAAATAACAGGTTTTAGCACATCAGGTGATATTTTGCTTCCTGAAGCTTTTAAATTAATTTTCTATTACCAATGCAAATGTGTACTTTCCAATTTACCCACTGCACAATAAAACTTAATTTAAAGCAATTAATGTTCATTAATGGCTCCATCTGCATGTTTATCGCTTTATCCTTAAATACTTGAGACATGGTATCCATATTTTATAGCTCACTTCTTATCTGCAAGAATTCTTATCCTCAAGGGTAAATGTAAGACTAATGTGGAAGGATCTCCTATCTTTATAGAAAAACTACGTTACCTTTTTTTTTTTGAAATAGCTAGATGAATAGGTTGAATGTACATAATAACAAATGTACCTGATACCAAAAAAAAAAAAAAAGAAAAGGTTGGCACTACTGTATTCAGCTACCTCTCTTATCTTCCTCTTTCCCCAGAACTGGGGTGATACAGCAGTGAATGTACACTGGCCATTTCTTCTGTCTCTGATAAGATTTTGCCAGGAATGGGATAGAATGCAGCAGCAGCAGCTCTGTGAGGTTTTCCTTCCTTCTCCCCATGCAGAAGGGAGCTGCCTCACAGGGTATGGGCAGGTGAGCCAGCAGGTCTTATTATGTCAGGAAGCATTTGAGCAAGTGCTTTAGCATCACCCAGGCATTATTTTACCACTTATTAGTTGCATTATTTGTGTGCCCTTGTGAACATTGTCTAACCTTTTTCAGCACCAGTTTTTTCATCCTGCCTGTTTAGGTCTTTCTCAGGACTGAATAAGATAATCCATTAAAAGATAAAACATGTTGTATATAAAAGAGTAGCTCCACCAGACCAGATTGCCAAGGTTCAAATCCTGGCTTCACTCTTCACCAGCTCTGTGTGTGTGTGTGTGTGTGTGTGTGTGTGTGTGTCCTCTCTGTGTCTCAATTTTTCTCATCTGCAAAATAGGCATCATAACAGTATCTATCACAAAGAGGTGTTGTGAAGATTAAAATGGCTTAACCCCTGTACATTACTTAAAACTGAACTTGGCAGATAGTAAGGACTTGGTGAATGTTAGAGGGAGAAAAACAAAAACAGTAGGTGCTTTGGAAATAGCTATTTTTATTAAAGGTTTTCCCTGGAATCATAGACTATAGTGCTAAAATGTGGCTTCTGGGCTTAGAGACAAGAATTCTGGCACAAGGGCACATGCAGGTGGCTCTTTCCACCTCCCTTTCCCCGGTCCTAGAGGAAGGCACAGTAAGTACCCTTTCTGTGACACTGTTATGTCTAACGCCTGACAGCCAAGTGCATGTATAATTCTTGCAAAAAAGGAAAAAGTCAATAATGTTTACACCATTTTAACAAGAACAGCAAATGAATTTGGGAAGTTTTTTTTATATACAAAATTGCTGAACAAAGATCAACCCATCAGATTTCTCTATTTCTAAAAAAAAAAAGTTAATAAATGTTTCCACACGTGTGATTTCAATGAAATTTACATTTACGAGTCATTATCATTTTGGTGGAAGGCTAAATGATATTCAGCTTGTCACTGGAGGGGCAGATGGAGACGGAGTTTAGGAAGTTGACAAGCTAGCTGACAGAAATGAGTAAAATTTACGTTCTCACCAACCTAATGGCAAGCAATTATTTCTGAACTAGGATAACAAATGGGCTTTTTTATCCTATAACTTGACATGCATTATAGAAGTTTCCAGAAGGCACATTTTCCATAAAGAAGCAACTGATTCTGTATTCAATGTTTAGTGCAAGAGTTTAATTGGATACTGACCCTTTCAGAAGATTTCATTACAACTTAGAAATTAAGATAACAGAAAATCTACCTGAAATTGTCTCCTACTTCTGCTATCTATTTCTCTGTTTAAATATTGCCTTTCAAATGTAGTTTTAATTCATATTCAATACCATTTATAGAATTTTACATTAGCAAAATATAAATTACTCTATGTACAATCTGTAGTCATACTATTTTATGAGTATCATAAATAAAACAAATACAAATGGGACATTTGGTGTTTATCTTGGCTTGAGAAACTATCTTAGCATGAGAAAGACATTTTGATTCCATGACTAAATGACATCCTACATAATAAAAAATGGGCAAATTTACTGGTGTAGTTCATCATGGATGACATTATACAATTAAAATGTATTAATATAAAATGTTACATCAAAAAGTAACCAAACTAGACTTACTCTCCTTTATATAAATTGCATATCTTGAAAATAATGTGTAATACCTGTATGAGTCATTTTCATTTAATTTCATGAAGTCATAAAATATAACTATTTTATAAAGAAGTAAAATTTTGAAAATGAGATCACACAGAAAATCCAGAAATGTACATTCACAACCTGTTAGAGATGGAAATGATGATACTTACATGGTTCAAATCATTTATGCTAGAAATAAGGAAACAGAAGTTCAACGTGTTGCTGTAATATGCTAAAGGTGGTATCAAGTGAGAGCAACCGTACAGGGAAAATTAAAATAGCTTCAGCCATTGAAAAATGAACCATAATGATATTTTAATGGTATAATAATCTTAACCTAATAATTTTGAAAAGAAAGTTATACAAGAAAAAACAGCATGAATGTGATGCATTTTAATGACCTGATGATGGACTTATCAGATCAAAGGGAGGAGAATAATAAAGGGATAGAAGAAAAGAAAAATAATATTCAGCACTGATATGGTTTGTCTGTGACTACACCCAAATCTCATCCTGAATTGTAGGCCCCATAATCGCCACATGTCATCAGAGGAACCTGGTGGAAGGTAATTGAATCACGGCGGGACTTACCCCTATGTTGTTGTTCTTGTGATAGTGAGTAAGTTCTCATGAGATCTGATGGTTTTAAAAGGGGCTTTTTCTCCATTGACTCAGCACTTCTCCTTTCTGTCACCAAGTGAAGAAGGACATGTTTGCTTTCTCTTCCTCCGTGATTGTAAGTTTCCTGAGCTTCTCCAGCCATGCTGAACTGTGAGTCAAGTAAACCTCTTTCCTTTATAAATTACCCAGTCCGGGTATGCCTTTATTTGTAGCATGAGAATGGACCAATACATCACCTACTACGTACTCAAATCATGGTAACATAGTTTACTCCAAAAGGCTTAGTGTAAAATCTGTCTCAACACTTACTAGTCTGTGTCCTTGGGCCAATCAAGTCCTGTGAGTTTCTGACTTCACATTTAAAACTTCATGTAATAATAACTAGAGCTATCATGAGTAATAACAAGACTTAAAGTATTAAATTATTCCTGTACTATAGTAAGAGTCTGTTGTACTCTTGGATGATCAGATGGGTTCTATTACTTAATGCTCATGATCACACCATGCCACAAAGACAGTGGCAGAGCTGCGATTCAAATCAGGCCTGTATATTCCAAAACCCAAGCTATTCTCATATGTTTAGCCTCAAGACATTCATACATTTTTGCTCCATGCTAGAAATTCCTTCCCAACTCTTCTACCCTAAATCTCCAATTGTCTTCTAAATCCTATTCATCCTTCAAAATGTATTTAAATATATTGTTTTCAGCCAACTGTTCCTGATGCTTCTATTATATGTTCTTTTAGCATTCTGACATTTTTTCTTTGGTGTACTTATATGTAATTAAACTTTTAGTTATTTTACTAATTATTTTAAGGACTCTTTTGCTACTAGACCATAAGCACCATGGGAACAAGGGTCATTTCTCTCTTGCTAACCATGATGTCTCAGGCTCCATAGCAAGGTATGTGGCACAATGAAGGCATTCAATTGAAATGTATCTTATACTTCAATGAATGCACTAATGACTAAATGAAGAATGAGGAAGATCTGGGTTTGCAAGTGCTTTTTTTGGCCTTGTTTATTTATTTATTTTTAATTTTTTTGAGACAGGGCCTCTATTGCCCAGGCTGGAGTGCAGTGGCATGATCATAGCTCACTGCATCCTTGACCTCCCGGGCTCAAGCCATCCTCCCAGCTCAGCCTCCAGAATAGTTGGGACTATAGGCACGCACCACCATGCCCAGCTAATTTTTGTATTTTTTGGAGATATGGGGTTTCACCATATTGCCCAGGCTGGCCTTGGACTCTTGGACTCAAGCAATCCTCCTGCGTTGGCCTCCCAAAGTTCTGGGATTATAGGCATAAGCCACCATGCCTGGCCTGGCATTGTTTATTAATGAGAGAATATAGAAGAAGAAAAAGAAAAAAATTGACAAATGTAAGATACAGTAGAGTTATCACAAGAGATGGAGTAAAGCCCCTGAGAAAGTCAGAGAACTTGATCAGGCCACTGATGTAAGAACTGCCCAAGAAAAGAAGGAGAAACAATTCTGATACAGTGTTAGGAAAGAAGATGAAAGCATAGTTGTAGACGCAGAAATATTTTCAAAAGAGATACCCTCACATATATTACATTCTCTCTTAGGTAGGAGATGGAATTCACATGTCAGAATGAGTGAGAGGAGGAAGATGGGGTTTAGAAGACTTGAGTATAGAGGATGGGAGAAGGTAAAAATGAGAGACACAGGGCTCCCAGGAAGCATTAATATTCAGCTAAAGTTAGAGACTATTAAGTTTTAATATTTTGATCCATATTGGCTTGGATAATATTTTCTGTTGCGAAGCACAGCAACTGGGGTCTGGAAGATGAAATGACATATGGTTAAGTTCAATATAAAGATTACAGTGATGATGAGGATAATAATAATGAAAATAATGACAGTGACAAACACTGAACACTGACTCACTGTTACTATGTAAAGCACTGTGCAAAGCTGTTTCTATGAATTAGTTTATTTCTTACATACATACAATGTGTACATGCGTGCACACACACACTATGTATATATATATCCTTTCTTTACAGATGAAAAAGCTGAGATTTCCTTTTTATATAACTTGATTAGTGTATAATTAATATATAACACCATAAAATTTACCTTTGCATATGTAGAACTACATGATTCTTAATAAATTTAGAGTTGGCAACCATCACCACAAATCAGTTTTGGACCATATTCAGTACTCAAAAAAAAAAAATTCCCTTGAACCTGTTTGCATTCAATTCTGCTTCAACCTCCAAGCCAAGGCAATCACTAATCTGCTATCTCTATGAATATGCCTTTTATGGATATCTTATATAAATGGAATCATATAAAATAGAGAGTTTTTTCATTTTGTATGGCTTCTTTCACTTAGGATAATGTTTTGTGTTTTACTCATGCTGTGTTATATATCAGTATTTTCTTATTTTTATCATTACAGAGCATTTAATTAAATGGATATGTCACATTTTAAAATTGATGGACATTTGAATTGGACTATTATATTAAAAATGCTTCTGTAAAAATACATATGCAATTTTTTGTGCAAACATATATTTCTATTCTCTTGTGTTGATTCCTAGAAGTGGGAACAGGGCTATGTTGTACAGTTATATTTAACTTGTTAGGAAACTGCCAAAATGTTTTCCAAAGTAGATGTAGCATTATATAATCATATTAAAGATGGATGATAATTTCGGCTTCTTCATGTTATCATCTATAATCTGTCTTCAATTTATTTGATTTTAGCCATTCTTATGGGTATATAATGGCATCTAATTGTGGTTTTAATTTTCATTCCCTAATGACTAATGATGTTTGGTACGTTATTATGTACTTATTTGCCAGGTTGCATGAATTCCTTGGTAAAATATTCTTACTCAAATCTCCCATGGAGAACTGTGGGACAGATATTTTGCACAACTCTCAGCTACACTGTAGCCTGGAGATAAATAACAGTCTAAACTGAGAGTCAGGAGCCCTGAGACAGGGCTATGATAAGGAAACAGATCACATCCCCACCTGCCCAGAGCATGAAGCTGATGCAGCCTCGTCACCTCTGCAGTGGCCTCAGTTCATTTCACCAGGAGTTCCCCCAGCCACCCCTGTCAGGGCTGGTACCTGTACTCATTACTGGGGTATTTGTGGGTGAGCTTGGTGGCCCAGCTTTTCCCAGCTTTGTCCCCTCCTCCAGCTAAACAGCGAACTTAGGGCAGCAGGTATCCCACAGACCAGCCCATTACAAGAACAGATAGTACCTCCCAACAAACAAAAATCAAGCACATACCCATCTGCTTCTTCCACTCCTGGCTATTACCCATAAGCACCAACTACTGGCCTGGAGGTTGAACTGTATAACACAATACAAACTTGCTGACAGAAAAGCAAAGACCCTAACCAACATAAAGTCATGCCCACAAGGGGAGAGAAAAGATCCCATCCAAAGCAAAGAACATTCAAAATTAAGAAGTGATAACTTCTCCAGATGAGAAAGAACCAGCAAAAGAACTCTGGCACCATTAAAAGATACTGTTGTGACACCCCCGTTGTATCACACTAGCTCTAGCAATGGACCCTAACTGAAATGAGAATCTTGAAATGACTAAAAATTCAAAATATAGATTTTTAAGGAAGTTCAATGAGATCCAAGAGAAAGATGAAAACCAAAACACACACACACACACAAACACACACACACACACACACGATATGAAAGAAGAGATAGGTTTAAAAAAAATACCAAACAGAACTTCTAGAAAGGAAAAATTCACTGAAAAAGTTACAAAACAGAGTTTAAAGCTTCAACAATAGACTAGACCAAGCAGAAAAATAAATTTCAAGCTTGAAGACAGATCTTTTGAATTAACCCAGTCAGATAGAAATGGAAAAAAAAAAGAACTACAAAAAAATGAACAAAACTTCAAAATTAGGGAGTATGTAATGTGATGAAACCTATGAGTCATGGGCATTCCTGGGACAGAAGAAGAAAAAGTGAAAAGTTTGGAAAGCCTATTTGAGGAAATAATTCAGGAAAATGTCTTTAGGCTTGCTAGAGATGTAGACATCCAGACACAAGAGACTCAGAGCACCTGAAAGATAGTTTGCATGACAAACATCACCAAGGCATATAGTCATCAGCCTATTCAAAGTCAATGCAAAGGAAAAAACCCTAAAGTCAGCAAGAGAGAAGCATCAAATGATCTATAAAGGCAATACCACCAGTCATAAAAATAGACATCTTGGCAGAAACCTTACAAACCAGATGAAACTGGCATGCTATTTTCAATGTTCCTAAAGAAAATAACTGCCAGACAAAAATTTTGTATCCTGCTAAACTAAGCTTCAAAAATAAAAGAGAAGAGAGAGAGATCCAAGATGGTCGATTAACAACAGCTCAGGATTGTAGCTCCCAGTGAAAGCACAGAGAGCAAGTCGACGCTGCAATTTCAGACAAATTTCTGTTGCCCACAACCCGGGAGATACCCAGCAGAGGGGCCACACGGGTCGCCAGCGCGACTCGTCTGGCCGACACAGTGCTTCTTAGTGTGGAGTACACGGCACCGGGTGCCCTTTGAGTCAGGCTTGGCTGGTTCCATCCCCACAAGAACAGTAATTGGAAGTGCTGAGGACTGAGAGTTTCACAGTAAGCACAGCTGAACCTGGGAAGGCCTAGCTCTGTGGGGAAAGGGCGTCCGCTGAAGGAAAACTAAGAAACAGAAAAAATTTCATCACCAACAAGCCAGACGTCCACTCAGACCCAATCTGAAAGTTGGCAATTACAAATCCACAAAAATGGGAAGACACCAGTGCAAAAAGGCTGAGAACACCCGGAATCAGAATGCCTTTCCTCCTACAGGGGATCGCAGCTCTTCATCAGCAAGAGAATAAGGCATGACAGAGAATGAGTGCGATGAACTGACAGAATCAGGCTTCAGAAGGTGAATAATAAGAAACTTCTGTGAGCTAAAAGAACATGTACTAACCCAATGCAAAGAAACTAAGAACCTTGAAAGATTTAATGAAATGCTAACGAGAATGGATAACTTAGAGAGGAATATAAATGAATTGATGGAGCTGAAAAACACAACACGAGAACTTC